>QLOD02000013.1:3454102-3464259 GCA_003260245.2 Sideroxylon spinosum | reverse complement strand
CATGAGATGGGTACCACGGGGTTACACATTCAGAGTTGTTATACCTACTCAAACATGACACTGGTACCTCGGATTGAAAAGCCAATTCCTCATCCCAAATCTCAATATCAAACATCGTCCATAACCTTTGTACTTTGTAGCATTAAGGTACCTTTGAGACAAATTATGAAGAATAGCAGGGAAGCACACTCTTTATACATTTTCAATGCATGTTTGTATCTCACATTGTTGAACTGTGCCGTTAAAGCTAATTGAAGAGGCCAAAAACTATTATTAACTAAGATGGATGCTCCTCTCTGATTACAAGAAGAATTAATTGTTCAAAATTTTACAACAGTGATGATAAATAACAGCGAACCTCTAAGCCTCAATTCCTGGATGAATTTGGGGGCTACATAATTGGAGTAATGCTGGGAGAAAGCGCAGCATCGGTGAGACACTCAAAGCCAGTGCAAATCTTGTTGGAAAACTATCAGTCAACATCTGGCAGCGGCATCTTCCAGTAATTCCACGAATTGTAATCCTCCTGCGTATATATATATATTAGTGACCCAGTCTGATATCGAGCCATTAGATTAGAAGAAAGGATGGGAATGATAGTAGTTAAAATTTACGATCTACTGTTTCAGCGTAGTACATATAATTTCCCCTCTACGTTCCGTGTTTTCCATTTCATGTTGAGATGAAGAATATGCACACACAAGCAGATTTACCTGCTCAACCATTGAAGTTGGTGGGAACATATCGTTGACCAGTGTGTGTAAAGAGGTGTATGACTTCACATCAATGCGATGTTGACTGATGGCCACCTCACCCTGTCAGTTTATACGGGAGCAATCAGGGAAATAAAACAAAATAAAAGGGAATGAGAGACAGGAAAAGCTTATCCAGCCAGATGGTTAATGGGGGAATAAATCAGTATAGGGAACACACCTTAGGATTAATGATAAAGATTTTGCCCTTAGGGATACCAACTTTCCTGTAACTGAGTTCATCAGTGTCTCTGTTCCCAAAGCCGGCATAGAATGGATTGTAATCAGGAGGAAAGAGAGCTTTAATATCCTGTACAATATATTTATTTTCAGCAAGAAAAGTTGAGCAGATCATTTCAAACAATAGTACGACTGCATAATGGGAACTTTCCTTCTATGTTAACTCAGATGATTTCACCTCCAGGACTTACCTCTAGACACGCAATCTTGAATTCATGAGGTGCTCTCCTCACCACTGTGACAATTAAAGCCAGAATATTGCATCAGAAATGAACTTGGTAGTTACTTTTTTCTTAAATAGATTCAGGAGGCATATTAAAATGCATGCTAATTTGTACAATGGGCTATCAAAGGATGGACGCTGGACTCCAAATGGACCATTTGGCTGCAAGTTGGCCCAAAATAAGAACATAAAAACTTAATCACGAATTTTATTAAATAACGGTTCAAACCCAAATTGAACCAACTTTTTTCAAATTGGCTGGAGTTGGTTTGGCCTTACATCTCATGGTTTTAGTCTGGGCTGAAATTTTAGGAACCAATTTAGATCGGTTTGATTTTGGATTTAGTCTGGATCTGAACCAGATTGACCTGTGCACCCCTACTTCAGATGAGTATACTAAATGAGAATAACTTGGGGCTGGGCATCCCATTCCTACCCATTCCCTTGTACCCAATGTGACCTAAGAGGAGAATGTACATAAATGAAGTCACTAATTTCTATTTGAAGAGTCATTGATTCCTACAAATGAAAGGCAGCAACCCAGTTTATGTAAAATTAGGCACAATATAAATCATAGTGTAGTTGCCAGACAGCCAGTAAGGAATGTTATGTAGCCTAATCACCATTAACGAGTTGGTTAGGACAATTCTTGCACAAAATTAACAAATTGATTAACCATTGGTCAGCTTCCGCATGACAAATTAAAGTCTACTATGCTTTTTCTTTCCCCATAAGTTGTTCAATTTTCCACACATCTATTATGCCCAAAGCAGCCACGGTCACAATAAGCAAAAAAACAACAAAAATATATATATTTATCTATCACCGTGTCCCTATGCCTATGGTGACAGTGTCATCTGCTGATATTTTTAAAATTATCATTTTGGCAAGTATATATCAATGGGATCCATGTTCTGTTTTTCCTAGATGATAACAATTTAACAGTGTCACCTGTAGCGCATAAGTGTATCATAAGTTGCTATATTTCAGTTGTCTTAACAAAAGAGGGTGACTATTTGTGGTGGCAGGAAATCACGGTGAAAAGTATTCGCTTCCATCTAGCTTGCATAAACAGCCATTATTTGAAAGCTTAAATAATTGGAACTATTTTTTTTCCATTCAGAAGACTTATCATCCTCATAAGACGAAATGAGTGAGGATGTATTTAACTATTTGTCGGGTCGAGCTGTTAGTTGAGAATTAACTCCATCCAGTATTTTCGTAAATTTACCACTGTTTGCATGAGCTAGAGATACTTTCTATCCTCAAAATCAATTCAAAAAGGTTAGACAGTTTCAACATATTATATGTGGAGGTTTGTAGATCTTAATGTCCGTGTCTCAGCATAAGCATTTTTGTTTCAATTCCATATCTTAATCAAATTTAGTGATAAAAAAAAAAAATATTGCATTTATAGCAAGCAAAAACAACAGATATCCATGATCGACATGCCAAATAAGTCCTGAAAAGCATAATTACAGGTTAAAACAGTTCATTACAGAATGGGCAATGAGAAATTATCCAAAGAATAAGAATGCACCTTCTCGAAACAATGAAGGAAATAGACCATCAGGTGAAATAACAACCGGTCCATTAGGTAAAGCTTTTCCATCCTACAATCAATAAGGAAATTACTGAAATTCAGCTCATGCAGGTCGTTTATCATAGTATCAAACCCCTCAAGACAGGTAAGACAGAAAACAGCTAAAGCAGAGACCAATTGCACCCACAGACGTGTACCTTAACAGTCTTATATTGAGGTCACCAGATGAGGAACATAGCAAGTAAATATTGCTCTACTTGAAGCATCCCTACAATTAACATGAAAGCTAAAGGGCCACATATATAAACACTATGTTCAAAATAATTAATTTCAACCATTATCTATTTAGCCCACCTAAAAAATCCAAATTGATCGATCCCATTGATTGATCCCATTGATCGGTAACTAATAGTTTTCAGTAACTCAATAAACTTGACATAAGATATTTACCAAAATAAAAAGTTTGGATTTTAGAACTCAAATGGACACACAGAAGAAATATTATATCCCCACTCGGGCCAAGTCACAACTTGTCCAGGGTAACTAACAAACCTCTTTATGATAAAGTGATTCATTGTGCAAGTTGATTATTTTGGGTAATTCCTACAAAGGTTTGGAAAATTGAGTAATGAACTTAGTTGTAAAATATGCAACAAACTGTTTTAAAGATTCATCTATATCATAATTTTATTTATCAAAAGAAAAAAGGAAAAAAAATGATACACAACAAAAAATTAAAAAAGGGAAAAAGGGTATTTATTACCTGTTTGAGATTGAGTAGAAAACTTCTAGTAAGATATGCTTGAACAATTGCACGTGCACTCAAAAAAAGCAGTTGATACCCATTCTCCTGAAGCAAAGTAAAATTAGTATCCGACACTGATTAGCAGAAATATATAATCAAACTAAAAAAGAAATTAAGTTTGCAAACCAGAAAAGGAACAAAAGAACTATGTTGCCACATGAGGAAAGCTTCCTGACTCATTCAACAGGTCATGTCAAGGAGGGGAGATGGTACAACCGTGCGTGCACACACACACACAAGCACAGAGAGAGAGAGAGAGAAAGAGAGAGAGAGAGAGAGAGCCAGTGACATCACAAACTCGATTACAGTATTTTGGCGATCATAATTACAGATAGAATGCAAATCATATGAGACCAAAATAATTGAAAAGGAAATTGAAAGTTGTTGGCGAGAAGGAAAGGAACCCAGTATCTGGCAATTACATAACTCTCTCTGTGCATTAATATAAATAATTATCTCTTACTCTATCAGCTCCTGATTGGCACTATCTTAGACCACTAACATCAGTAAGTGGTTTGATAGCTAAAATTGCGTGAACCAGCTTAGAGTTGCGGTAAATTACTGTTAAGTTGCCTCTTCAATGTTGGAATTTTCGATACCAGAAAGAGACGATTTTGAAATCTAAAATTATAGAAGCCAAGGGTGTGTGGGGTTTAGAAAACAAAATTTTGCGGTAAATATATTTATGACATTTTGTTGTTTTCAATTAAATATATTTTTTTCCGAAAACACTCTTTCAACCAAACATATTTTCCACCAATTTTAATTTTCTTGGAAAACGAAAACGAAAAACAAGTGAAAAATGGTCAATCGAAGTGCACGCTAAGTCACTTAAGCTCAGCTAAGTTGAAGACTTACTAAAGATCAGCTGAAAAGCTAAACAAGATAAGCTTTTATATAGTTCAAACTTCAATGCTCTTTTTTCTAGCCAAGAGAAGTGTAAGCAACCCACTGCACAATGCAGCGCATCTTATCCAGCTTACACTGTATACATAATCTTCTTGGGCTACAAACCAAGGTATACAGAAGAATCTCTTGAATCTTTTGATAAATATCATAGCCCAACGGATCCCAACCATAAACATAAACAAACTTAAGCATAAATTGAACCTTCAATTTTTTTTTTTTTTTAAAAGTAAATTGAACCTTAAAACATTAGAAACTGGTCAAACAAACCTTAATTGCAGAGAAAAGCCGAGCAACTCCAGATTGTGTCCAATCCTTTCCAACCAAAGGCATGAACTGACCAAGAACATCAGACCTAGAAAAAAGCACCAAGGTAATGAACAAGTCATTGTAATCAATATTTGACTGGAAGCAACAGAAGCTAGTTAGAGAATTTTATTCATTGTTTATCTTAGCCAAAACATGATTTTGTTTATTTTTTTAATCATTGTTCAAAAGACATAATACCATTGCTAACAAATGCTCATAAGGGTTAGATCTCTTCTTTTCAAGTTTTTAGTTCTAAAACAACTTTACATAACAATGCCCGTAACAGTTCGTTCGCACATCAGATATTGACTTGTCTACTTGCATTGACAAGTTGGGAGTACCATAAGTTGGTCTTCCGCTGCTCCAGAGACCAGGTTAAATAAAAGAATCAACATAAACATCAAAATTATTAGTATTTCATGAGCCAGGTCTTCCTCCCCATCTCTTGATACTTTAAATAGTTTCCAATTTTGGTTCCACATTCTTAAAATATCTCTCAGTGCTCACAATGAATCAACCATCTTTCAACAACAATTAACCACTCACAAATGTCTGTCAACATTCAGTGTCATCATGAATGTGCATATGGATTGTAAACCTCTAGCTATAAGAAGCTAGATTTCTTAGCTAGTCTCAGCATTGAAAACGTGGTAGACTTCAGCTGAACTCTAAATGCCAAAAGAGTATAATATTTTGTTGCGATTACACCCCTAAATTATTTGAACAATGAGTTCCAAATATAATGTGGTAGCCAGCCTTCATGCTTAAAAGACTGGTACACTTAGAAGTTCAAACCACCTTTTAGCATTTCAACCAACCAATTCGAATCAGCCTGCCCCCCAACTATATCGCCATTCTTCCAAATTAGGTCACACTCGTACCAACTCTTCATGCACATTATTAATATACATGAATAACATTATATATATTATTTATCACCTTCATACCCTGAATATTTATTCAATTCATTATATTAAAATAAGCATCCAAATTCCTAGATATTATCTCACCAAAGCATATAAAACCACTGAATAATTAATTTAAATTTAAGTGGAAACATTGACAGTGTTATTGTCTTGTCCTTGCTCTATCATGTCCTACTTTCTTAAGAATTGCCATATAATTATACCCAGTACAATATCAAGTTCATGCGTCCATCATTGCCTGTCCTCTACATCCATGTCTACTTGAGATTGTTAGTTAGCATGTTACAGTAAACTTGTCAGCGCCATTAGATTTAATAGCCTGGGAAATCTTACTTGGTAATTGTCCCGTCAACATCTGAAATCACAATTCGTGCATTCCACTTCCACAGGTAAATATAAGCATCAACCTGTTGAAAGAGAATGTGCTAAGCAATTGAAAATTTGAAATAGAAGGGAAACCAGCCAAACTGATTATTGCCTTTAAATTGTACATTAATACTAGAACAAATGACAGACCTTTTGCATCCCTAAAACTCTTGTAGAGAAACTGAAGGTCACCATATTTTGTCCTTCTTTCAGGTTCAATGATGCTATTTGCTCAGTAGTGGGGACATTTGTTTTTCTAAATTGCTTGTGTTCATTTCGATCAGTGGATCTTGGAGTTGACTCCACAAGTTGGTTCTGTAAGCCAGATTCAGTATCAACAAACACCTCCTCACCAGATGAGTAACTGCTTGTACGCTCAAGTGTTTTGACCCTTCGAAATGGATTGGGCCAAAGCCCCCATCTGCGCCCAGAAGGAGTAGAAGTGATTCCAGAACCATCATCCCCAGATTTAAGTGTCTCATCCTGCTCCACGGGAATTACATCTTTGGGCTCAACAGGTAAATCCAAACCATATGCAGCCACTCCAAGAATAATAGGAGCAGCTTTATCCCATGGTAAGTATTTATCGTGAAATCTGACAACTAAATTTTCATTCTTGATAATTGATGCTGCAGAAATTTTGAATGTCTCCATAGATATACAATGTGCATCAAACACTTCAGCAGCTGCACTCAAACCCATACCAGCATGAAGCATGTTTGCACAAAGAGAGATCTGAAACCCTGCACAAGTAGATGAAACATAAAGATTATCTTTTAGAATTAAGTGACTAAGGGAATCCATAATTACAATTCAAGCCAGCTGGTGGCACTCACTTGAACCAGTTTTGATACCATCCGTAGAAGTTGCTGTCAGAGGTTCCAAATTCTCACATTTGCTGCTATGTTCATCTTCAAGAGAATATCCTTGTGGGCTACATTCTTCAACTGCTAGTGCATTATCCACCAGTTCCTCTAGTTCTTCATTGTGACTAATAGAATGAACAGAGATGTCATCAGAACCCATATGACCTGTGCTTTCCTTTTCCCCAATTTGTTCAACTTCAACCTCCAAATCTGCAGACACTGAACTGCCAAGATGACCAGACTTTGAGGGAATTAGCTCATCACTGCTTCTTGATTCACCAAAATCTCCACGTCCAGTTTCACTGGCAGGTTGAAGACTCTGAAGAGACTTATCTTGTGAATCATCTGCTTTTTCAGGAACTGCTAACAAGGAGTCCACATCTTGATGATTGGCATTTCCATCTTGCACACCCAACGATGGTATACCCAAACTGCTCTCATAAATACCTTCTCTCCTACCAGCTGATGCAACTTCAAGATTACTGTTGGCACAAAATTCTGGTACCTGGGCTGCTACACTCTTATTTTCTTGAAGTTGACAAAAATGCTCCCCTTCTCCTGTATAAGCTTCCTGGTGGTACCCAATCGCATTACTATCATTTTGCACACTGCAGCTATTTTTTGATGCAACTTCATGGGTAGATGTGCCCAGATCACTTAAATAATCAGCACCCCATGCCTCTTCACCTGTGTTGAAGTCCACATTGCCTGCACAAAATTCAGTCCCTTGGCCTGGGCCCAGATGAAACTGGGGAGTGCTTAATTGCAAATTATCAGTGTTCCTTTCGGATGAGGTGATGGGTGCTGTTAGTATGTGGCCATCTACACTTACCAAAACCACTTCTGAACTCAAATTCTGTGATTCCACAAAACGATCCACACTATCTAAATTCTCATACCGACTAGACCCATATTCCGATAACTCAACCGAACCCTCAAGAGAGGATTGTTCGTCTCGAAAATCATAGAACCTCCTTTCACTATCAGATTCTGTCCTCTGTATCCTGTTGACACCCAGTGAAACATTCTCATCTTGCAATTGAACCTCACCGATAGAGGCACCTCCCACATGCTCAGAAAGATTTTCATTTTCAATATTTACAGTGTTATTATCATTGATACTACTACCTTCTTGTGTACCTTCCAAATTATCAGAATCCTTCGGACCACCATTTGCACCACCGCCTTCACCAGAACCCACTTCCCCCAAGAAATATGCCCCGCCTGAATTGTCGAGATACATATGAAAATTGGCCTCGACACCATTAACAGCTATTCGAACTATCTTTTCCGCCCCTTTAAGAACACCCTGAAACTTACCAAACCTCACATACCAGGGCGCACTTCGGAATGTCCCATCCTGCTGCTGAACAACAATTATATCAACAGCCCCACCAAAGGGATGGAATGGAGTGGCGACAGAGTACACCCCCTGTGATATTAAGCTCCCAACTCTTCCAACCACATTCATTTGATCAACCCGCCAATTTTTTATTCACCTCCCAAAAAAAACCAACTTGGACAAAACCCTAGTGCTGTTCTACAATTTTTAAAAATTGTAATCAAATCAACCAACCCCAAAAAAAACCAGCAGAAATTATTCCTTCAAACACACAACACTACCTGCATGCAATTCAAAATCCCAAATGAAAATGCAATCATATGACAGAGAAAACGAATCCAAATCATTACCCAAAACCCTAACGTAAACTAACATCAAGAAATATAAAAGAACATATATATATATATATATATAAACAAAACTACATTAACACCAGAATTGACTTTAAATTCATACAAATAAATGAGAACTGAAATTGGGTAGCCGAGTTGGCCTTACATATTCAAAATTGACGATTCCAAAATTAAAAACTTCCGCGCAGAGAGACGAGGACAAAGCGATATGAAAGCTTTCAAGAAAACAAAGCTGATTCAGTCTCCGATACCACTCCCTCCTCTTCTACTCTCTCTCCCTCTCTCTCTCTCTCTCTCCCCCCTCTGTAGCTGCAATTTTCGGAGGTAATTCGAGTCCTCTGCGTTCTCTCTATTTCTCTCGTTTCTCTGCTGAGAAATGTTGAGGTGTCGTGGTTGTTGTGTTGTGTGTCAATCTTAACACATGTCATTAATATCTCTCTCTTGGGGCTGTCGAGTTTCGATTCGGTTTGTTGGGATATTCGGCAAAACCATACTCTCCCAAAACGCCAGTCGTTCGAGTAGGAGAAGACTTTTTCCTTATTTATTTGCCCCTGTTTTTTGTTAGAATTCTAGAGATATCCAGTTGTTAAAGTGTAAAATGGGCGACTCACAATCCTAACTGATCCGCTCATCCTTTGCCCTTCCAGTTCCAGAAATCAGAAAAAATATATATATATTTGGAGTGATATGTTTGGAGTTGTATAAAATAATATAAATTTATAAAAATTAATATCTCTTGTTTTATATAGTGGATAGAGTTTTGTCTCGTAATTCATGTTTATAGTGATTTGTAGAGTTTTATAATTTTTTTACTAACTCCAAACAGACCCAAAATTAAAGAAGAGAAAATTATGACTTCATAATGCGTATAATGAGATAAAAAATAAATAATTTTTAGAGTTTATTTTCTTACCAAACGCACCCAAAATCAAGTCGGATCGGTCCTGATGGAATTGATTATATGTATTTTTAATATTTTTTTTAAAAATGTGTAGAATAAATTAATTGTATATTTAACTTAAGTAATTGTCCAATTATTTTTAAAAATGAAAATAAATAGTTCATATATAATTATTAATAAATTTCATTTATATTAAATTTTGTAATTCCAAATTCAAGTTTACAAAAATGCTGAAATGAAATATATAAATAGAAGAAAATAATTTTAACAATAAAAATAAACGAATAAATTTTAATAATAAACAAACAATTACATTTGAATTGCATTGTCGATTGACTCCATGGTTGCGGATATTACATTGGATTTGATAAAATTCGATATTTTGTACCAAAAATTATATCGGTACTTACACTTTGCTTGGAAAAACATTATACTATTATAATTGATTTCAATTTAAAACAAGGATTCATTTCATTTGATAAATGAAATTTTGTATTTGGAATACACATTTAAATTTAAAAACTGAATTGAAATTTTATGTTTGGAACTTAAACAAAATTAAATTGATTTGAAAAAATACCAAATTTGACCCTATTATATTAATGTATTTTTTATATTTGAAAAA
>QLOD02000013.1:3426014-3442255 GCA_003260245.2 Sideroxylon spinosum | reverse complement strand
CGTTTGTTTGTACAAAACGATGCCGGACATCATGGGAGGATTGGAATATATATCCCCCAAAACGGGGTATAATTAAAATCAAATGAAATGTGGTATTATTTATCCGGAGTTCCAGATTTATTTCCTGCCAAAGTCTAAAGGTCTAAAATTATTTCCTATCACATCTTATGTCAAATCATATCTTTTATACCACTTTATATCCCACCAACCAAACCCTAAAAAAATAATCCCACATCAAAAATTAATCCCATATTTTATCCAATCCTATATATTATCCATGATATTACTTATATCTCATCATCTAATCTCTTCAAACAAACACACCCCAAGGGTTGAAAACTGGAGAAACCAAACGGCCCCTGGGAATTTGTAAGTCCCGCTCGACGGTTAGAAAGGGTAATATGGTAAACTCACAATCAAAACGAGAAACAAAAGGCCGAAGACTCGGACTACGTGAATGACGCGAAGACGTTGATCCCTACTTCCTCCTTGCCATTCTCCTTCTCTCTCTCTCTGTCCGAGTCGAAAAGCACTGCACGAAAACCATCGGATACACGCAGTGGCAAAGAAAAGAGGAGCTGGTGGTGGCGATGTCGTGGATTAGATCCGCAGTTAACAGAGCTGTCGAAGTTGGCGGCAACAGCAATCTCACTCGCACCGTCCGCAGCTACGCAGACTCCGTCGTACAACAAGCCGGCCAAGCCGTCGTCGATGGCGCCAAGATTTTGCAAGATCGCATTGTAACTTTCGCTCTCTCTGACATTCAAACACGTTTTGTAACTTTCCTTCTAATTTTTGCTGTGTTTTGAGTACATTTGATCGGCATTGCTGACATTTCTTGCCAAAAGGAAAAAAATTACTGCCATTATTACTGATCAGAGCTTGGAAATTTATTTCAGATTATGAATTTCTATTAGGGAGCTCTATATTGGTTTTGGTCAAAACAAAGATGAATATGCATGTACGGATTTATTTCAATAGATATGCATAGACATATAGGTTTATTGCCTTATTGTTGGTGAGATGCCCTCCTTTTCTTTTATTGTTCATTCATTTCTAGCGTAATTTCTTGTGTACAGATAGAAATTTTATTTCAATAGAGTGTTTTGATTAGCTTGGAAATGGAAACATTTAGGGAAATATTATGGAAGCAGCAAAAAAATATTAAAATACATAGGTGTGAAATAAATTCATCCAAATGTATAAAAGTTTAAAAAATAAATTAATTAAACAATTTCTTATTTTAATGTGTTTTCCTTTTTTTGATGGAAATATTGGAATTATTATTTCACTAGAATTCATTTTGGTCTCTTAGGAAGTCGAAACTTTTGACAGATTCATGGAAAAGAAAAAGTATTGGAAAAGAAAAAAATATTCCGCTCCTTAATTGTGTTCTTGAAATGGGTAAATAATCAATTGCTTTCCATGTAATATATATGTATTATTTTTATTTGGTTTTTGATCATTCCAAATACTTCCATATTATATTTTGGGCTGCGTATTGGTAACATTATTTTTAAAAACTTGAATGGGTTACAGGTTGCTCGCAATGTCCAAAGCTTTAAGCATGCTGTGAAAAGATTGGAAGAAGTCTCTGTTTCTTGTAGAGGGATAGAAAGAGTTCAGTTACTAAGAAGGTGGTTGGTTGCACTTAAAGAAATTGAAAGAATATCTGGACATTCTGTTGAGGTAAGTGGAAAGAACCCTAAGCATCTTCATATGTCTGACGAATCCAAGGATCCTCCAGGAAAGCCTAAGTTGTTAAGTGATTAAATGTGTTCGTTACTCATCTTTTCCACCTTATTAAGTGGTACATTATTGTTAAGTGTACCAGATCTTTAGTTACATACTGATAACTTTGGTCAAAAGCTTATGCCGTTAGGTAATTTGACTTTTTTTGTGCTTTAGTTCAAAGTTACACAAGGCATTCTTGTTTTATGGCAGAGGTGCACATGAGTCTCAACACACATATAAATGACCAACAATGGCTTATGTTTTCTTTTTGTCATTTTTCGTGATTTCTATCCGTTTTCCCACTTAGTAGAACCTCTTTCTCACACAAACATGGGGCAAATTGACCAGAACGGTCCACACTATATAGTAATCCCAGGAAGAAATATACGACTGGCAAAAAATTGAGGAGTACATGAGAATAGTTTACTTCAAGGAGTTATTTTTATGAGACTACATTGTCTTTGGTGTCATGATTTTTGGTGATGGGATGATACATTTACATGGTCATACTAGCCATATAGGATTAAATTAGAGCCACTTCGATTGAGCCTTGTGATGTAAATGTGTTTTAATTGCTCCCATTCCATCATATCAGATGCCTAAATGTGTTTTAATTTCTCCCATTCCTTCGTATTAGATGCTTTAGTCATTGATGCAAATATAAATACCTAAGAAGCATGGGCATGGAAATGAGATTTGGCACAACAAAAATTACGGATATGAGACATGGCAATTTTAAAAAAAAATGAGGATACAGAAACACTAAGGATATGTCAAACGATATACTTTTTTATATTATGGCTCCATTCGAAGCTTTGAAATTCGCTAAAAAACAGTTAAAAATCTCTAAAAGGTATTCACTTTTTAGCTCACTGCATGAATTATGAAACCATAACTTTTATAAAATTTATAATCTTTTGTCACTCCAAACGCTCCCCGTATGCACGTATATGAAATCCACAAACAACTGAAGTGCTAAAAAATTAACATTAATTTAACATTCTAATATATATAACTCAAAAATTTTACAATATATAATACAAGATGTAACAAAAGATGAGACTTTTGGAGTTTTGGTTGTTTCGATCCTAGGCATGTCCCAATCATATCTGATGAAAAAAAAAATTGATGAAACACATCACATGGCATGTTCAAATGCTGTCCAGCAAGTATGTATGTCTAAGATGTGTTGGACATAAGTACGAAATGTATTTTAAAGTGTTTATGCTTCATAGAGAATTGCAGTCCAGTAGAATGCGTTATAATCTTGCCTATTCATGCAAAGTGGTTTTCCTGTTCAAAACAAAGAAGTGTTTTTCATTATTTTGATATATCGCCAATCCCATTATTTAAAGCTTGAGTCGCCCCTCTCCACATAGCGCAAACACTCACCAAAAGAAAAAAACATTGATTGAATTCTATTTTGGAAGCAAAAATATTCAACATCACTGTGATTATAATCTCAATCAAATGGGAGAGCTTACCTATCTAAGCAAAAAAATAAGATAGATCTTTTCGATCAATAGAGGAATGACTGAAGAAGAGATTTTGTTGAGAAAACTACAGTCACTAAACAAGGTTCCCCTCACCCCTCTCACTATGGACAGTATAATGTAGCTTCCATTGAAACTGATTGCAATAGTGTCTTATATATCTAAAGCTTCTAGTCAAAGTAATAAGGAGACAATAAATGATAAAGGACAGTGCTATGCATAGTTGTGATCACTACTGTTTAGTGTTCATCTCATGGGTCTCGTATGCATCCCACTAAGATGAATAGCCGTGATATTAGTTGCGACTGTGCATAGACTTTATCTAAATTAATTTGTCACTTTGCCTACCTTAGCTTCCTTTTAAAACTCCATTTTGTAGCCTAGACACCACTTTGAACCTTTTGCAATATCTTGCTTTTGTGAGACAATTTTTAGGATTATTAAATTTGAACCTCCATCCACTCCCAAGTTGGGTTGTGTTAAATGTTGTCCTAGATTGGCCCATGATAAAAAGTCATTTCTTCCATATAAGAGATGAATTTCCTTCACTTTAACGCCTAGTTTTTGAGGTAGAGGCTTCTACTCTTATGTGTTGTCGAGTTTCTTTATACGGTATTAGAGCGGGTTTTCAAATTGGGCCTCACCATTGTCCACTCTAAGCCTATTTCCATGCGGGTTAGCATGAGAGGAGTTGTTAAATGTTATCCCACATCGACCCATAATAAAAGTCATTCCTCTCATATAAGATATGGACTTTCCTCACCTTAGCAGCTAAGTTTTGAGGTAAAGGCCCTACTTTTTTGTATTGTCGAGTTTCTTTACAGGTTTTTAACTATAATAATGTCACGAGGGTGTCTAAATTAGTCTAGATAATTTTTTTTCCTTTCAATTAAAAACTCGGTATTTCAGTGCTGGCATTATTTTCTCAATTTTTTTTGAAATAAGCTTCTAAGATCAAGAAATATGACTAGGGAAAACTTGCATCCTGCTTTATGGCCGCCACCAAAATTATGCTGCTACCTCCTGGTACAATGATCTGACCTTTAATATGTGCTAAACAACCCCAGCCATGCCACTCTAGCAAGTAACGACCTTCACTGCTACAATTGGCACTTGCACTCCCATTCCTGGCACATGACCACATACCACCGCATTATAATTTATCACCGTCCTCGTAATTGGGTTTGCTTATGCCACTTTCGCCCCATTGTTGTGCTTCTTGTCCTTTGCCACATCATGTTTGGTTATTGATTAAACTACTGCCGGAGAATTAATGCTTTTGCTTCTGAACAAGTAAGCAACCTCAACCTGATAAGGTTAACATACTGTACTTGTTCTTTCCAATGATGCTTAATCTTGGGGAAATTGGAAGAGAAAGACTGATTGTTTACATGGATAAGACTGATCAGACCTTTGTTCTTGTTTCATATTTTCTACATGCTTGATATCATTTTCTAGTGGTGGTCAAAATTGAAAATTATTCTGTAACTTTTTTTCTTTTGTTTGAGTAGCTTTTTTGTATGCTTATGCCTCCATTGGCAGGTTTTATATTATGACTCTGATCTTGGTGGGGAACCCATGAACTTCCGTGATGTCTTTCTTTACAGTCAAGCTCTTGAAGGCATGACCCTCTCTATGGTAAGTTGAAAGTTTCTTCATGTTGTTTGATTCCAAAGATTCTTATGGTTTTTGTATGAAAGCTGTGATCAAGATCAATTCTTTACACTATAAATGCTCAGGGCTTACAGCAAGACTGGCCTTTTGGTGAATTATTCAAGTACTTAGTAATATGCTAGTTAATCAACTTATTGATGGTGCCATTCCAAAGAAGAAGGAAAAATTTTGGAGTGGGTCATTAATTAAATGGAATATCTGTTTGGTGAAACAGTATAGACGAGATGCTATACTTCTAGGCTTCTGCTTGCTAAAGTGATATAAAGATTTCTCTTCTGCAGATTTCTGTAAAGTTCAATTAACTTGATTTCAGTCTTAGAAGAACCTTGAAAGAGGACTTTGCGGTAATTTGGTACTTGGGGTTTCCTTTTTTGTCTTAAAGTTTCCATGTCATTGTGCCCCTTTCTTCTTGCTTCTTGCAGTAGGAAGATTTTCTTTTGGGTACAAAAGAAGTTTTCTAGGATGGATATATATACATATATATCTCCATCCTATGTACCATACCCCATCCTAACTACCTCGTTGAGTGTGGCCTCATCAGTTAGCCTCATAAGGCAACAAGTGGACCGATTATGTGCCTCTGCATGCCTTCCTTCCAGGATCAAACACATGGTGTCTGCTTGTTGAACTCCCAAATCATTTGGAGGCACCCTCACCTATTTCTCCAAGGTGCGCTGAAGCACCACCAAGGTTGTGGAGCCTTGATCACTCCGTCTTGACTCTCAAATGTTTTTGCTGCTGTCTTTGTCCTACTTTTTCTGGAAACATCTTGGCATTTTCATTTCTCTATTTTTGTTTCCATGTCAAATCGTCATGGTTTTACTGTATACTTTTGAGTTCATGGTAACACAGATTTGGTTGGTATGAATTGATAGGTTTTTAGTTTAGATCTTTAAATTGGGAGATTACTTGCTCCAATATATAATAGCAATGTGAAAAATATGCAACATTACTATTTGTGACAGATATTAGAAGTTGTTTTTCAATCATGACTGTAATTGATTGGCGTGTTTGATTGTTTGTCTTAGTTGTACTGAGTTTTTGTCATTATACTTCCAACCCGTTAGAAGGACACAAACATTGTTTTTTCCCCCCTCGATAACCACTTAGTATTGATATGAGTTTTGAGGAGTATTCAATGGCATTATATCAGACCATAAAAAAAACTCTTTAGAAAGGAACTTCAATTATTCTTTTGTCTGAATTGGGATTTGATTTGTGTTGCTACCGTTACGTTACCTGAGACTTGTAGCGTTAATGTTGAGATCATCCCTGCTTTTCCCTCTAATTCAACGCGTCATTTTACTTGTTAAATCTATTTTTGGTTTTGTACTTGCTGATACATGGAAGTTAACCGCAGGTTAACTCTTTTGTCTGACTCAGATTCTTGAAGCACCAAATGAGGAGGAAGTTTCTTTACTACTGGAGATATTTGGGTGATTCTTCTTTATCTCCTGATGTTTTTCTTTTACCATTGCTTTCCAAGTGGGCCAATATAATTACTTCAGATCATATGATAAGTAACCGTAAAAAAAATGAAGTTGCTTAAAGGGGTTTTATATGCTTATCCTGAATCAGTAAAAGTTTATTGATGGAAGTTTAGGTAAAATTTGTTCCTAATATGGTTGTATTTAGGCTTTGTCTCACAGGAGGAAAGGAAATTCGAAATGCAACAGTAAGCAGCATACAAAATTTGGCAAGTACTTTCTCAAGCTATGAGGAGGAAGTACTGGTACAATTGACATGCAGACCCTTGCATTTAGAAGCATCTGTATAATTTCCAATAACTTTTTAGGTGAACATTTGCAAGTTTATTGACATTTGACCCCTAACTCTATTTTTATTTCAGGTAAAGCAGGAAGAACTGCTCCAATATGCTCAAGGTGCTATTGGAGGGCTGAAAATAAATGCTGATATTGAAAGGTTGTTAAGGAGCGTGCATTTTGTGTCTGCATGAGTTTGATGTTATAAGTCTCATTGTTTTGAATGAACTTGCATATGTTTGTCTTAAATTCAATAAGTAAGTGTGCTCACGTGCATGCTCATATATGTAGGATGCTTGCCTGCATCTACTGAGGGGGTTTTCTCCTTTATGCTTCTTAAGTATCCCAATGCTGTTCCTGAAATTCACAGTTTTGTTTTTCTTGCACTTACTGGTTGAAGTTTTTGGGCTTGAGTTTCTAATAATTATTATTATTGGGTTTTCCCTTTCTTTATAATTAAAGTTGTCTTCCTAAATTTATTACATTAGATTGCATATTTTTGTATAAATATCATTTAATGCAGTCATGCATTAAATAGAAGATTAACATTTATAACATTGGGGGCTCAGTCAGTCCGTTTTAAAAATTGTCAAATTGAAAGTATTTAGTTACTAGGATCTGATCATAAGTTATCAAATAGTAATATAAATAAAATTTGCAATTTTAAAATATTCTGTTTTCTTCACATAAAGAGTCATGTTTCTGCATGGAAGTTTAAGGGTTCGTATTCAGGTTTTCCTTTTTCGTTTAATTAAATCTATCAATTACCCTTTTTAGACAATAATTGTAAGTGAGGCGAAAAAGAAAAATAACAATGCAAATGAACAAAATATTGCTGGAGCAACTAAGCCTTTGTAAATTGGACAGGAAAACTAAATGAAGGAGAACTTTGTTTTTTTGTTTTCGTTTTTGCTTTTTTATTTTTTATTTTTTTTGTAATTCCTAGTTAACCACATCCACCTAATGTGAGATAGGATATCAATTTCCATTCTTAAAAAATAACTACTAAAAACAGAATTCAAACATTACGTAAAAATTACAGTATGGGAATAAAGTAAAAATAAGATGTTTCTTGGGCAGTCCAGTTGTGAATTCTCTCGAGTAAGAACATGTGCATCTAGCCAATAATGCTTCTTGAATACCTTTCAATCGCAGTTGGGAAGGCATGATATATTCTATCAAGGACCTGGTAAAGAGAATTCTTTAGCAAGATTCAAGTCATAAATTTAATCCCTACTGGCATGAGTTTAATGTTTCAAGATGGTACATTAGGTTGTTTTCCAGTCATGTGCTTGTACATTAACTAAAATTTAATTTTCTTCGTCCTTTTGGTACATGATATGCTCTCAGAATAGATTCTGAGGTCTCAGATATACATAAAAAGCTAGATGGAATGAAGCCCAAAAATCCAGCAACTGAGGGTCATGATGTTGCACCAGTAGAGGTGAGACTGATTTCGATACTCGTGTAATGATGGTGAGGTTACTTGGTGATTACTAGTTTTAAGAAGTCTCGAATTATTCTGATGTTTTTTGGATTTTAATCTTTCAATACAACAAGAGACACGACATTGCTATTGTAATGCAATAAATTCAGTTAGCATATTGTTCTTTTATTAGATGTGGAAATTATTACATTGCTATTGTTGATTGGTAGTTTCATTTGATTCATTTTTAGGATTATACAGTTTATATTCGTGTGACTGTTTCCGTCATATTACAGTTAAAGAAAAGGTTAGCAAAATTTATGAATCTACAATATATTGCCTCTTATAATGGGAATGAACTGGCGTAATGTCAGACTAGATCATTTTATATCTCTTACCAATGGGGATGAACTGGATTAATGTTGGACTAAATCAAATTTTAGCTACTACAGTCCACATATCTGTTTATGCCTGTATGTTTGTTTGGATGATCAACTCTTCAACACATAGCACCTCACCCACCATACTAACTAGACAGCTGAGGGATGCCTAGTCTAACAGCCCTCTCCAATTTAATCCTTCCCACCACTATCAATAAATCTCTATATCTCCGTCGAAGTTCAATATTTCCAGGATTAGTATATGAGATCTAACTTAGGCTTGGAGCAATACCTAAGTCCCCTTCTGGGGGCACCTTTCTCCCATGAGTAACCCCCAAGGGTGTTGTTGCCCTTCCAACCGTGTGAGACCAATGGGGACAAGTTCCTTGGTGGTTAAAGCTCCTTCAATCAGATTAGAGAGAGAGAGATAGAGAGAGAGAGAGAGAGAGAGGCATTACAAGTCAAACTTACCATAGCGTGCTCACCCATATTACATAGTCATGATCTCAGTAATGCCTAACTGTGCGGCAGTGACACCAATATTTGACCAAAATTTATCGCTTCACCAGTTTCCATAGCGTGATCTAAAAAAAAGGGGACAACCCAATGTACACTCTCTTACCCTTACAATACACCAATGGTTGTTTGGTTAGTGCCAAGAATTTTAATTATCAAGTGTGAGAATATGGATATAAGTTTGAGAGCATCTACTTTGTGAAAATAAAGTTGGATTGTAGGTTTTTATGCAGTACAAGCCTCCCAGAGCCTGGATTGATGGGACCAACATTGGAGCCTGTTTAGTAATTTGAGGATGATTTAGAGGAGCTTTCCTCAGACTTGTGTCTGATTCTTGAGTGAAATTGTGTTTTATTTATTTATTTATTTTTAATGTTTAAACTTATAAAACCAAATGTCGTTTTTCCCCTGCAGGCTGTGAAAGACGCTTATGCACAAGTTCAACTATGTTCCAGATTGGAGGAACTTTTACTAGAGAAGCAGCTCCTAAACAGTGGGGATTCTTCAGAGGTTCATGGTCAAAAGGTGCTGTTTTTCATAATGATAATGTTTTCTTGAGTTTCACAGGGCTGCCCTATACCAAGATATGGGTTTATCTACATCTTGTTGAGGCAACCCTCCCATCTGCCAATCCATATTTAATTGGCTGTGTTGTCTTGATTTTGTTTTAAAAATTTTCATCCTTAGATGTTGCTGTATTGGCTCATATCCCAATCTTGCTTCCACACTCCCAATAACTGCTGTGAGGTTATGAAGGTTTGGACCAACAGGCATCCCCTCCCCCAGCCCCAAAAAGAAATAACCCCTCAACTCCTCAGGACCAAACAGCTGGTATCATTGTATCAATGGCTAGAAGACCAGTGCTCATTCTGTTTTCCGTGTTAGAGCAAGGAAGAGTAAAAATATATGAGCTGTCAAAGCTAAGGGTCATATCCATAATTACAATGAGACAAAGGCAGATGATGTTGTATACAAATGATCCTACTCTCTGTAGCCAATTATTATAGTTGATTGTGCAGTTATACATGATTAGATTTATTATTATTCTAAGCTTATTTAGCGGCCTACCTGATCCTCCCTTATCTTCACGATGTGTTTTATTAATATGCAGGTTCATAAATTAAAAATTTTATCAGAATCTCTTGCTAACTCTGCCTTAAAAGCCGAAACCCGCTTTTCAGACCACAGGTCATTAGCTATCCTTGCTCTATTTATTTTTGTATGGTGGTGTCGGTATTCCAAGAATGCATGCCACAGCTCAAAATAACTTTTCCATTAGAGAAAAGAGAAGAATGAGTTTAGGAGGAATATTCCTGTTTTGGCCTGATTAGCTGCTGCATATTTTATAGTAGTTTGTCCGTCCAACTGTTCGATGTCATTGTGTATCATATATTACTAGGCAACAAAAATGCTTGTAAATAGAACACACTGGTCTTTTGTTTATAACCTCTTCAAATTAAATGTCCAATTGACTACCATCTTCTATTGAAATTGACTGGAGTAGTATTTAATTTAGGTCACACTAGTAAAGATTGAAAAGATGAATTTTTCGTTATTCTTGACGGATTATTATTTCCTTGGGCTCTTTGAAATTTTCTGTCTTTCTTGTATTTCCTTAGTACAATGTGATAAATTTTTTCTTTTGTTTTTCTCCATTTTAAGCAGAGTACAGAAAGAAGAAGCTCTTAACTTTCGTTTAACCAAAACTAGTGAAATCAACCAAATTGAGAAGGTAAATTTCTATGCAAAATTAATGCCATTTTCTTTGATGAGAAATTTGTCATTCAACTACATAGAATTAGTCAACCTGGACATGTTAAAAGAGAATCATCAAAATAAATGAATATAAATGTTACAATTACTGTTTTTCTAAATTCCTCCCTCTTTTAGGCAGCATCTAATTGAAGGGAAGGAAAGGAAGAAGAAAAGAAAAACTCTTTTCCATTATAGAAAGTGCGTTTGGTTGTGGAAAACGTGGGTCCCATGGTAGTTGTTTTCTCAAACGAAATATTTTCCCTCAAAATCATTTCATGTAAAATGTACATGTTTATGCAACATGGAAAAGTTTAAACTGTTTTTCTACATGAACTTTCTTGTAAATTTGAAAAGATAATGGAAAATAAAACATTTGTAGGTTCTTTCATTCTTAGTATCATTTTCTCATTTACTATAATTGAACTTTCACTTAATGTTTATTGCTAGTGGGCCTTTCCCTTTTGATAATTATAAGATTGCTCAACTTTTCAAATATTTTTTGTCATCTACATGTGTTTTTGTTTATCCTGATGTTCAGATCCTGCATGGCTACGATAAATATTCTTTTCTTGACATTGTCATCATTGACATTTTCTATAGAATATTTCTCATGATTCCTTGTTATTTTTCTTGTTAGTGGGATTTGAAATAAGCAAATATTCAATGACTTCATAAGGTTTCACTTTTATTGGAAATGTTCTTCAGCTTCATAGGTTCCACTTTTATGCGATACTTATTTGAATGTAATTCATAAATAGTATATGATACCATCTAAATGGATAGCTGATATCACGACTTTTCATCTTGCTGGTTTTGGTGTTCGACATATCTGTATGCCTTTATGAGCGAGCATGTTAAATTTCTTAATTATCCATTTTATCCACAAGGAAATTCAAATGCCTAAAGTATTGCAGCCTTATCCAGGAATTGATACCTGAAATTGGAACACTTGAAAAGCGAAAAGATGAACTTGAAGCTGAATTAAGAAAGGTACTTCCTCATGGTCCAACACCACCTAGAAAACCACACTATTGCAATTGAAGACTTCTCTTCATCAGAAGTCTTTCTATCAAGTTTTCAGTTCTACCTATATTTTCATTGGTGTCCATTCATGATGTTGTACGCTGTGTCCCATGCACATAGGTTAACCACTAGATACTTAAGTTTATGTGCAAGTACCTGAATATACTACATATGACCCAGCAGGGATATGGGATGTGTGTCTTACATGTTTAGTGTTGGAAAACTCCCTTGTTCAAGCATCCAAAAAAGGCAAAAGAGAGCACTTGACTAATTCATTTGAAGTTTCTTGCGGTTCCTTGTAATTTACTCCTTCATTACATGAACGCTTCTATTTGTAGGTAGTAGTTACCATATCTAATAAGCATTTCTGTGTTCACACTTTATCTCACTGTAGTTTAATGATCAAGCAAATTGCTCATGTTAGAAAATTAACTGGTTGTGTTTTGTACTAAGGTTCAGGCTTCTCATTCTTCATTTGTATTGTCCTGAATAGGGGGCAGCATACGGGGGTGAGAATGTCTTTCTTGAGAGAGATTGTTGCCCAGTCTCTTGAAAAAGCGCAAGTAGATGAAGGAAGAAAATGGATATGTATGAATTTCAATTCATCATATCGTTAGTACTATTCATTAGGAATGGAGTTGACTTCTGAAATTTATGGAAGTTCAATATCAGCCAATGCTTCTAGAACTGCTGCTTCAGTTTCATACTAATTGCAATTATCATTATGAACTTCATGCTGGGGTGAAAAATCCATTGTTTAGGAAGTGCTTCATTGGTTTTTGGCAAGGGATACTAAGTTTATGACATTCCTATAAAATGCAAAATTATGTTTCCAGTTTCATAGCAATGGTGTGAATGATGCATTCAAAACTGTAATAAGTTGAAAACTTCACCTTTTTCATTCTAGTAGTTAGACCTGTATTAGTTGTTTACGTCTCCATGATGACTAACCACTGCACATCTTACGAGACTGATTGACTGGCATAGGTCAATACCACACTAACTGCTGCAAAAGCGCGTCTTCGTAATGCCAGAGAAGAAAGAGACCAGTTTGATGAAGCAAGTAATCAGATTCTTCAACATTTGAAGACAAAGGTAGCTGGATTTTGCACTTGCTATAGAAATTTAATTAAAACTTATTCACAACCATTTTTTAGCATGCATTACAATTTACACCTCATATCAAAGATGCCATGCTGGACACTTTCCATCAATGGTACTGAAAAATCTATTTTTTTTTCACAATTTTAAATATTAGGAAGACGAAATGTTGAGATCTATTGCTTGTTATAGAGTGGAAGCAGATGTTTGCAGTGCATTTGTTAATTTTCTGGAAGATACATGGCTGTTGCAGTCCCAGTACAAAGAGCAAAAGGAGAAGCTGGTCAAGTACGTACTACTTTGTACTCTTCCAGACTTTTTGGTTCTCAAGCAAGAACTCTTTAATTGCCAGAGGATTTTCTCAAGAAGAGAACATACATCTCATTGTTTTTTCCAGTTCATGTTTTATCTGCCAACGTTGTTGAGTCCAGTAATTAGTAAGTCATGACTATTATGTAATTTAATCACCCTTTTTCTTTATGCATTACAAGTGATGAATTGAAGAGATGTGGAGACTATTTTGTGAAGTTAGCTATCCGTCTTTTATCTGCTTACAAGGTATTTATTCACTTCGACCACATATTATTTGCCACCTAATTTTATTGTGCAATTTGTATATATGTATTGAACATATTTTTGCTGCCTTCTCTTTTAACTAATCAGGATGAGTTGAGGTCTTCTGCAATCACTTTTAGGAAACTTGTGGAAAACTTGAACACGATTGAAAGGTATTTTTATTTGTTTAGTTCCTTTGAAATCACATAATCACGAGATGATTTGCACCAATAATTGTTAGACTTGCCAGGTCAGAGTTAGCAGCTTGTACGGATGATAAAAATTCACATGCATTCAACCCAAGAAAAAATTTGGAAGAAGAATATCTTGTTTCTGAAGCCAAGGTACGGATTTGTCTTTCTTGTTTGTCCTAGATAATTTTTCTTTTACATATCTGTCAATCTGTGTAATTGTCCACCAAAAAACCAAGATTTTGTTTGATTATATGTCTAACCAACCGAATGGAGATAAACCAGTTTTAATGCTTCTAATCAATTGAGTTTTGCAGAGATACTTCATTTGAGGACCTTTATGTCTGAACGTTTTCTGTTAGAAATAAGCTTTAGGTTCAAAGAGTCTTTCCAGAAGTTTGTCATCTAAGTGTTGAAGTTATCATTCTTAGAATCGGTTGTCTCATTTTCAGCTTATATCCACATTCAGTGTAGTGGACAGCATCAAAAAGCAGCTTTGCTCTCGAAACAAAGAGATTTCCAGGCGAGTTCATCCTGAATGCGGTTTTTAACCTTTATTTGTTGTTCCTACGTTTATTTTTTCATTTGCCATTACTTACCTTATGTAGTCTGTGGTTCAACCTTTAAAAGTGGGAACATGATAAACTTGTGATCAGGCATGATGATCAAAGGGTCCAAGAGTTATTGGATGATCTTGAGAAAATCAAAAACGAATTTGAATCTGTTGGGAGACCGATATTGGAAATTGAAAGTCCAACACAAAATAAAGATATGCTATCAGAGGTGCCTGGAAAAAGTGTATCTCCTAAGCCTAAGCTGAACCAAGAGGATGAGTCCAAGTTTATTGACGAACCAGTGCTGGAAACTGATACCCCAACACAAAAAGCAAAACCGCAGTCAAAAGGGAGTTCTGAAAGTGGTTCTTCTCTTGCTCTCAAACAGGCCCCAAATGACAAATTTGAAGCCATTGAGACATCAAAGATGGTTATTGAGACTCCAATCACAACAGCAGAGATTCCAAAAGGAAGTCCTCCTAGAAATTCATCTTCTGCTCTCAAACAGTCCCTAGATGACGAGGATGAATCCATCAGGAGACCAAAGTTGGAATCTAAGACCCCAGACCAAGCAGTAGAGGTACTATCGAAAGAAACAACCCCTAAAAGCCTTTCTCCTCCCAAACATAATGAGTCGATTAAGACATTAGAATGCAAACAGAATGATTTATCTCAATCTCCAGTGATCAAGGGAGAAAATTCAGGGCAGCACTGTTGAAGTCGAACTCAGAATTGGAGAAAGATCACGAAGAACACTCAATGGGAGGAGATTGGTAATTGGGAATTTGATGAACTTGAGGAGGAACGTGAAAGCAGTTGCTTGTCAAGAGAATAACAGTTTCACTCAAGATGTTTATTATTCAACGGCTAGTGAGTTATACGGTTGCTGCATTTTAAAACAGGAACTGTTGGAAGTTGAAATTGGTAGAGCTTACGGTTATTTAATTTTATGATGTAAAATGGACAAAGTTTTGCTTTTATTTTTATTTTTTCTCTGTATTATAACATACATCACATTTGGGTTCAGGCGGTATTTTTATTTATTTATTTATTTATTTTTGCATGTCTCCGGTTTTGAACCGGTTCGGTGAGCCCGGGGCGTCGGAGATCTACCCATTAAGACTTCTGTATATTTTTGGGTGGCCCACCAGCCCAGACACAAGAGTTTGAATCTTGACCCTCATTCAATTCTAGGGAGAAATCAAATTGTGCTCAAGTAATTGGTTTCAAGGGGGTATGAATTAATGAGTGAGACTATATTTTTTATCAGAAAATGAAGAAAGAATGATGTGACGAAAATAATAAATGAAGGTTTTGTTTAGAAAATGATTATAGTGATTATACGAACGTACAAGAAATAATTCCAAGATCCCTAGAGGGGCATTATTCATTCTTAATTGGAGTGTTCAAATCTTTTGAGGGTTCGATGGTTAACTATAAGACTACAGGAACTTTAGGCTCCGTTTAAAAATCTTCAGTTAGTAGCTTAGTTATCAATTATTAGTTTTTTGATTTTTTCTAAAATTATCAAAGTTACCTTCTTATATCTTAATTTATTTTAAAATTTTTAAAGATAAAAATGTCAAATTAACAAAAAATTAAAAAATTAACTTTTTATTTAGTTTTTTTTTTCAAACACAAAAAATTAACTTTTTAATAACTAATTACTAAGTAGTTATAAAAAAGTTAACTTTCGCTAAACTAAGTCTTACATGTATGCGTGCTAATCTGGATAGCTTGCGTATAAAAAAAAAAAAAAAACTGTACGGAAAGGTGCTCCTTCCTCCCTTAAATGGAACTTCAAATGCGGCTGTACAGTCAATGCAAAGGCAAAGGCTTTTTCCACTTCGAAGAATTATCAGTCACGAAGAGAAGCAGAGTGTGAGTTAGTGGGTCCATTTGGTAACGTTATCATTTTTCTGTTGTCGTTTTTTATTTTGTATTTTTTATTGTTGTTTTTTTTCTAACATAAAAACTGAAACTGTATTTGGTAATGTAATTTTGTTTATAATTATTAATTTTTTTATTTTCATAAAATATTTAATTTTATTAATTTCTAAAAATTTAATAGAATTA
>QLOD02000013.1:3412821-3422883 GCA_003260245.2 Sideroxylon spinosum | reverse complement strand
AAAAAAATCCCTTTTCTTCTTCTGCAGTTTTTATTTGAAAGTATTCAAGATATTTAAAAAAATAAAGGAAAAAAAAACATGAAAAAGAAAAGAAAAAAGAAAATCCGACAGTTCCTTACAAAACTCTTTTATGCTTTTCTAAATTGGCACCATCCCTTCTTTAAAGGATGCTCACCTTCCTCTTCCCTTCACCAAGCTCAGCACCCCATAAGCATCCACAAACACACACACGCACACACACAGAGGGTTCAGACGCAATGGCCACAAATCATCCATCATCAAACCATGCAGATGAAGACTACATAGATATGGAAGTAAGCTCTACTTCTTCCAATTTCCTCTGTTACTCCATCAACTCCCCCCCTCAAAGCAGAGAATTTGAGTTCCAAATGTCTTCTGCTGTTAGTGAGAACGAAACCACAACTTCCCCAGCAGATGAACTCTTCTACAAAGGAAAACTCCTTCCACTTCACCTCCCTCCCCGCCTACAAATGGTCCAAAAGCTCCTCCAAAACACCAACACCGGTAACTTAGAGAACACAAAAGAGCCCCTTGAAGAAGAAAACCACTGCTTCCCCTTCATCAAAAGCTCCACGACCCCTTCTACTAATGCCACCACCCCATTGGAATCCTGCAATATATCCCCATCAGAGTCTTGCCGGGTTAGTTGTGAACTCAACCCAGATGAGTATTTCTACGAATGGTCCACCGAATTGAGTGGCTTTATATCTGATAATCCAAAGAAGTCTTGGTCCAAGAAGCTCAAGCTGATTAAGCAATACTTACTCGGGCAAAAGCTTAAGGCTTCGAGGGCATATCTCAAGTCTCTCTTTAGCAAATCTGCTTGTTCAGATGAGTCCTCTGCCAAGGCAGCCTCCAATGTAGAATTAGGACAAGATTCAAAAGGCGAGGAGTGTTTGAACAAGTACAAGAAAGTTGGAAATAAAGCCCCATTTGGACACATTGGAAAAGCAACACACCCAACATTAGCTACTGTTATTAAAAGCATTGACAAAGAAATGGTGGAGGATGGTTTTACCAACCACAGGAAGTCATTCTCAGGGGCAATCAAATGGCATTCTACTACAAAGTCTCTGTCTTCATCCTCATCAGGGGCTTCTTCTTTGTCGTCGTCATTTTCAATTAATTCAAGTGGGTTCTATGAGTTGCAGTTCTTCAAGAGGAGCAGCAGTGCAATTTCAGAGGTCGAGAGCTCAATTGAAAGTGCAATTGCTCACTGTAAACAGTCCCAACGGCTGTTCAGTTCCGGTAAGAAATCAAGTGAAGTTGGCCTTTGTTCACTCTCTGCTTCAAGGATTGCAGTTTCTGCAGACAAAGAAAGATGATGTACTAACACGAGAGAGAGAGAGAGAGAGAGAGAGAGAGAGAGATGAGCATAGTGTTTTCTTTTTTTACATTGCCAGTCAAATTATTATTTTTTTTTGTATTGAATGTCATCTAGTCCTGTGTGTGATTTCAGACATCTCCATATGCATGGTTCTACCGCTGCACAAAATTAGACCAAAATATCTTTGTATTTACTATCCAGAAATACAGATCAATTTTCCAATTGCTCGGATTAATTAAATTAAAATATTTGGAAGTTATCCATTCATCAAAGAATTAACTGTTTCCAAATCACAACAGTGGTCTCCCCCTTTCTTACTTTCTTGCAGTAAGCAAAATCATGGTCTACGCACAGATCATTGAGTGATAGATGCAAGACAACTAAATATAAATAAAGAAATTACTGAAATGATGCTTATCGCCCCTTTCAAGTCGTTGTTTAGTGGTTATTGACACTCATGCTGAAAAGAATAAAGGGACTGCTTTTGGGAGAAAAACAAAAGATAAAAAGTAAAGAATTCAGCAAGAGTAAAAAGAAATACAGCTTTCACACACACCTAGGTAGTGGACACCTTTCGAGGACAACTTTCCTTAAATCTTTCTACTTCCACAGGTACTGTAAAAACTGGGGTTTTCATTGACAGTGTTTTTTCACTGTGTCCCTTTTCCCTCGTATAGATCTTGTAAATGTTTCAGGCTTTCTACCGACCACTGCCACCATCCATGCTCAAGAGAGGTTTGTGTGAGAAATATTCCACCAGTGAAGTGACTGCATCAAAGTCAGAAATATTATTTTATTCACTTTTTCTTTTTAGTAAAGTGGGAACAAACAGACAAAATACAAAATAAAAAAGTAGAGAGTCAGGAATCTTTCACAATGAAACAGGTGAGCTCATAGTTCCAATGAATGCCTAGAAATCTCTCTTGAGAAAGATTGCTGAGATAATTCTATTTTTGGAGGAGTCATCCCTCCTAGATACCTACCTTTATTTTAACACATGAAAGAGTGAAGGGGGGACAGTAAGTAAAAAAATTATACTGAGATCTCAACCAAATATGTGCACTAAAAAAAGAGCACAGTTGCTGCCCACATTTCATCGTGGATCAATTGCATATTAACACAAATCTAACCAAATATAACTTTTCATTTCACCATCAATATTTCCAAAGAATGACAGCATTGATACTGATCCAAGCAAAAATAATGCTGCTTACAGAAAAAAAAAAATTAAAATTAAAAGAATTTTTGAGAAAGTAATGCCACGCCCAAATTGAGGAGAAGAACAAAGAACTTTTGCGTGCTTCTTTCTTGTATTTTTTGATATTGACCACAAACACCGATCCAATAAAACTTTTATCCAGATTATTGACAGAATTAGAGCAAGAGAATAACAACAAACATGCATGTCATAGAGCACTTGGGATCATTGATATAGTTGATATGATATGCTTATATACGTTAATTACATACGAACTACAAAATTCTTTTCTTGCTTCTACTGATACGGGAATTCGATTAGTCATCAAAAAGAAAAGAGAGAGAGAACGAATTAGATTGTTTACAGGAACTAGCATGTTCTCTACCCACTTCAGGAATCAGTAATTTTGTCACTAACTTGCTTGCTAAGAATGACTCCAGACAGTAAATAATTAAAATATCACCCTTATCAAAGGCCACAGATAAACGTAGATAGAAAATTAATAAAAATTCTGAAGCAGTGTTTCAATCAGCAAATTTATCGTGATACTTTTTTATACAGTTACTATATTTCATTTTTCTTTCATTTTTATTGCTCAATCTGAAAAAGGTGAAACGGTAAAAATCCATGGTCAAGTTGCTTAGTTACCCTCCATCTGGTCCTCCCAAACGTTTTTGCCTGAATAATCTAGCTAGTGTGAGTCACACCCACCATATACCAATTTGAGCGTACAAAAGAATACTGTTGTATGTTTTTTTCTGAACTGAAAAGGGACAACTGTGGTAGTAGCAGGACCAGTCAAGCCAGTGGAGCATGTGGATATCGTCAGGATTCAGAAGAGATGCAAAGCACCGTCATTATTATCATGCAGATCATACTGAACTAAAATTTTTCGGTAACTAACTTGTCATCTTCTTACAATTTATTCTATTATGACCTCAGTAATGTGGCCATCAACAAAATGAGCAACAAGAAAGTAAAGGGAGAATGCATCTCTCTGTCCTGTGTTAACTTTTTGCAGTCAGTTTGTTTCCACAGATTTGAGTCCCCCCCCCCCCCCAAAACAGCAACAACAACACACACACACAAACAAACAAACACGCAGGGATAAGACATAATTTTATACTGATTATTTAGAATCAAATAATAAACAAATTAACAAGAGCATTTATCCTCCACAAATTGCAATAAAGACGTGAAAAACCAACTGAAAAAAAAAAAAAAAAATCAGATCCCCACACATAACTAGCTCTGTAGTAGCTGTGGACCCAGTGTCACATATTCACCATAATAACATCTAACTGTACTTAAGGCAATAATAGCATGATGTATAGAAGTAGCACAGCCTTAGCAACTGGAAGTCAAGGAACCATATTTCTTGAAAACACATGGATGAAATACCGTACTCAAGAAATTGAACTCATTTGTATTCCCCAATTTTGTCATTTTTTTTTTTTTTTTTTGGGAAAAAAAAAAAAAACTGTTCAACAGGACCAGAAATCAGAAATGAAAGATGAAGTGAATGGAGTGTGGATATGAACAACACCTTAGTTAAAGAGAATCATGGTGGTGATAGCAGCTACCATGTGCTGATACATTGTCTGATTCATTTGGATATCTTTTGCTCTCTGGTCAAGCCACTTTCATGTCCCTTTAGATCCCTATCGCAATCTCATGTGGTAAAAAGAACAACCCTATAATGGGGTGCAGGGCATCTAGTATTGATTTTAAAACACCAATGAGAATGGTGAAGCTCAATTAGGATAAACATAGGCCAGGGTGTAGGGGAAAATGATGCAACATGTTTTAAGTCTATCATGCATCTTAAAACCAGAGAGAAATGCAGAGAATGAGACAGATTATAACAATTCAAGTACCTGCCGGTTACCAATATGTCTAGAAAATTTAAGTGGTTGATACTTGATCCTGGAAAATAGTTGGTAATGTTATATGGGATATTTTCAAAATACCATGTCTGATATGACATATCATGGGTGGGGGTGGGTACCAGATAAATGTGACAGCTTACACTGGACAAGTACTCATCAGCGTGTCTAACAAGGAAGAAGGGGACTCATCATCATTATTTACCAGAATTTTCCTGTATTCGGAAACTCTAATAACACAAGAGTTTACCTAAGGTAGAAGCGGTACAATTTGATCATACATCCTATGGGATAAAAATTGTGAAAATTAGATAAGTAGACACCCTAGTTCAACATACACTGACGTGCAATACCATAGGGATCGCTTCAACAAAAGGGAATATCAGATTTCCCTTCACAGCCTACATTCATTTCCAATCAAAGCTGAATATTAAGATTACACTTGCAGAATTCCAAAAGCATGAGATTTAACACGTTACAGGACGACAAATTGTGGACAATATTTTCAATAATTTTCCACATTGAAGTTATAATCTCCCTGCCAAAATAATGTCAATGACTAGTTGGACAAAATGGATAAGTTTGATAAGCTGATAAGGAAAGCCATAGTTATCTAAGTAACACAATCGTTCCTAGCTTGGGTGAAGCCAGGAGAGAATTGGGTCCCAATTTTAAGATTTTAACATAAATCTTTTGAAGAAAGTCAGTAAGAACTATATATTGTCACTCAAGAAGGGGAGTGGCCAGAGAGCCTCAATTGTTACCTTTGAAGATTAGTATCTTTTTGAGAGAAGAATGAAAGAAAGGATTAGTGCATTAATGTGGTTGAGGAATAGCTCTGAGTTATGAATCAGAAAGAAAAGCTCTATAGCAGCCACCAAATAGAATATAAAAAGCTCTGTTTCGGACTTGCCCAGGATAACTTTATGGCAAGAATTTCAATTTGACAGCGGCATTAATCAATTGCTGATGAGAAAGTCCACTGGCCATGCTAATTAGTTTGGAAGGAAAATTAAGTCTGCTGATAATTTTATGGAACCAAACAATCAAAGTAAACAGAAACACAACAGGAGTCATCCAGGTAATCAGAAGGGTAAAAAAATATAAACTGATACACAAGCACACTTAATTCGAATTTAGTAACAACAGAAAATTAGAAATTTAGTCAACAGAATCACTAAATTCAAGGATAAAGAGATTGGCAAATCTTTGCCAATTGTTTACATCATATTGTAGAAATACATTTGTAGACTGGCTATTACAGTTCCTTTCTTCAAAGAAAGGGGATAGGATTAGATTATCTTACAACTATATATACAGGACAAGGGCAAAACCTACAAAAATATAAGGGAACATATAAGAAAATGCCAACTAGGGAGTCAAAAAAGGATACATGCATCATAACCTCAAATTGCATAGAGGTTTTTATACTCATTGCTCATTATCTCTGAATCTGACATCACTGACACAGAAAATGACTGTGACTTGCTACTCCTAGCCGATCTGCGGATACTCCTCAAATTGGAAGCCTCAATTCGGTGCATAATCACCCAATAACACAACGTCCCCAGAGTTGCTGCCATCACAACTGTACCTACTGCTGTCACTCCAATTGCCAACCATATCTGAGAAGTCCCTACAACAATATAGGACATGGCAAGGAAAGCCACTGACACAAGCACACAAGCCAACCACATGAGCTTGTTAATAACAGCCATCATTTGCTTCTTAGCCTTCCTCTCTACAACTACAACTGATGTCTGAACAACCACAACAGCCAAAGATATGAAAAGTGCAAGTGAGTCAAATATGAGGAATATCAAGAATGGGGTTTTTGGAGCAACATGTGCTTCTCCTAGGGAGAATCCAGCGGGAACCTGCTTGGGTTCATCAAGATACTGGCCAGGGATTGTAAAAATCGCAGCGAAGGTAACAGTGGCAATGAGAACAGCAACAACCGTGGTGGAGTTGATAGCATTGTTGAGCCCTTCTGCGTGCATTTTGTTCAGCCTCTTGGCTATACCTTTTACATGCTTTCTTGTTTGACATGTGTGCTCGAGATGGTCATGTACTTCGTGTTTTATATCACTTACAGTTTGTTTTAATTCCCTGGCTGTATTTGCTGTAGGAACTGGCTTCATGGATTTTGAACTCTGCACACCATGCCCCTGTAGGATAGTGGCAATCTCTGAATGCCCTGTTTTCTCAGCAGTGTCAAAAGCAGTTTCTCCTGATTTGTTAATGGCTTCTTTATTGATCCCCTTGCGATCCAGTAGCGTCCGAACAATCTGCAGAAAAGCATGAGGACATCACAACGAACTCTAATTGTTTTATCTAAGGGCATTATTTGTACTTAAACACATTTTCCCATTTAGATTTCCGTAAATAACCAGAAGATGAACCTGAGACACATTTCTCTTAAGGTAATTGTTGATGCTTTAGGCCGGTTACTAAAAAACCCCCTTCAACTTTTCTGGCAAATGCCAGACCTTCTTTTCTAGTGGGTATTCAGTGATTTCCATCACTACTTGAGTATGTCTAACTAACGTGCAGTACTTTAGCGAGAAAGAGTGACTAAAAAACCACGAAAGAAGCAGAAAATAAGATCAGACTTTTCAAGGGAAAAGCCCAAAGAGATATCCAGGATTGATCCGCTGTCAACATACTGATTATTACAAGAGTTCAAAATCTACTTAACCTTTAAGCTTAAGTTCTTTCTTTCCTGCATGTTATTTAGTTTATTCTGATAAAGCATATGCACCACACCATTCAAATCTCTAAAGTAGATTTGGATCGTGCTTTTCCCCCATTATACGAATTTATCAATCTTCAATAGGTAATCTTAACTTTAAAAAAAATAAATAAATAAAGGAGCCAATCTCGAGTCATTTACCTGTGCACGACCCTTTCGGGTTGCTATGTGCAGTGGCGTGTTGCCCTTGTTGTCTACCATATTTATCAAAGTAGCATCTAACTCAACAAGCTCAACCACCACCTCAACACTCTGCCCCTTAACAGCCATGTGAAGGGCTGTCTGGCCCTTTTTATCATTCTTCAATGCAATTCCTGGTTCTTTTCTCACTAGGGCCTTCACAACATCCAAATGCCCATTTCTTGCAGAAGAATGCAAGGCAGTTTTGCAGTTGTTTTTTGTTACAGTGACCAGGCCACTTGCTTTTTCCAACAGGAAATTCACCACTTCGATATGGCCATGTGCTGCAGCAGTGTGCAATGCCGTGGTGTTGGATTGATCAACTGTCACTGACAGGTTAGGAAGAGCATCCGCGAGTATCTTCAATATCTCTGCAACACATTATATATAATATATATGTATTACGATAATATTTCAACCCTGAGAAAAGTATGAATAATATGTCTGAGATGGCATCAGATTTGGAAGCAAGTCTACCATAGAAAAGCTGTTAAGAATTACTCAAGTAAAACTTCCACAAAAAAATTTTCAGAATTGATGGAACATCACTAAATAAGGCTGATATTCAACAACACAAAAGATACCACAAATGGGGTGAAAAATATAGACATTTTTCTAGACTAATAATCTCACCCAAGTCTCCTTGCTTGGCAGCAATGTGGAAAGCATCATATCCATTTCTAGCTTTGATCCCAGCAGATGCAATATCATAATACCTAACCATCTCCTTCATCAAATCAACATAACCATATTCAGCAGCAACATAGAGGGCAGTCTCCCCGGATTGATTCCGCTTGGACAATAAGTCCTTCAACACACCATCTTCACTAGCAGTGAGTATTTCTAAAGCCACTTCCAAATCCCCTGCTCTTGCTGCTGAGTGCAAAGGAGTGTCCTCTCGTTTCCCCGTCAACTGCTTCGTCATCTTCTTCCTTCGGAAGCTCTGCTGCCTCGCCGGAGACTCCATGGAACTCAATTTCACCAAAAAAAAAAAAAATGGAAAAAAGATTCCCCTTCTACCAAAATCTCCTTGTCAATGATAAAGACCAAATCAAATTTTACTCATCACAGCCCAAGGTATCACTTTTTGCATCGATTGATTTGAGAGAAGGTGAATTGGATGTCAAACTCTGATGGATTAAAACTTTGAGAGAAGATGGATCAAAACCATAAGGGTTTAATCTCTGATACCCAATATCAAACTCTGAATTCAAAAGCACACAATAGCAATTCTCTTCAAACTAATACCCATTTTCTTGCCTATTATTCAGTCCATAGTGCCTCGATCATTTATCGCCAAGAGACAAAGAACTGCATAATTTTCACCCAAACATGAAAAAAAAAAAGAACTTTTAGTGCTTCCAACTTGAACAAAACAAAACCATGAGAGAGAGAGAGAGAGAGGGGCAACTGGGTACCATCCGAAATATTAAAAAAAACCAAATAAAAGGCAAGCAAATTCATCAGGAATCTTCACCTGGGTTTGGTAGAGCAGTAACTTTTCAATCTCTAAATCCATCTCAAAAAGTGACAACAGTCAATAGAGCAATGGATTTACAGGGGGGAAAACACATATTTCTTATAAAGATTGAATAGCCTATATCTCTGAGTTTGTAGCTGCCATACAAGTTAAAGAGGACAACCGCCTAGCAAATGAAACACGAAAAAGTGAGGCAAAATCTGCAGCAGGCACTGATAAGGTTAAGTGGGTTCTGACATTAGCAATAGGATGATTAAAGGGCAAAACAGTTGACACATGGCTCAGGGTCACTGGCTACTGCAGGCCTGCAAAGAAACGTGTTTTCTCAATCATACTCTTGTTATCAGGTAAAAACAGAGTCAAATTTGATGAAATTATTATTACTTCTCATTATTATGTAAAGAAACTTGGACCTTTAGAGTTTAGATCCGCAATTCACGACTTCCCTTCTACAGTGGCTCAAACAATTAGATGTAATTTTTAGTTCTGTTTAGCTAACTATACTTGCTAATAGGAGCTTACAATAGTGGGTTTGGGGTTTATAAAAATTATAAAACTCTGTAAATTACACTTTCAAAATGACGAAACTTGTAAAAGATTAGAAAAAAAAAAATTAAGATTTTTGTAATTTAATGAATTTTTATGGTGTTTTTTTTTTTTTTCTCTCTTAGCTCCAAACTTACCAAATGCCCAAATACTATTTCAACCACTCCTGATAGCTTTACCATCAGGTCCATCACCATGTGTTGATTTTGGTGTCCATGGCACAAAAATAGACAAAAGGAAGGTTTTGGAAAGAATAAATTTTAATTTTTTTAGTTTTATAATTAAAATTTTATACTTTTTTTTGTTTTATAACTTTTGGATGTAATTATTTATATTTTATATTAATTAAAAAAATTAAAAATGCTTATAAATAAAAAAAATTCACTTTTGTTATTTCTTTTACTTGTATATGAATTTTTTTATTTTTAATTATTTTTTTGTAATTTTAATAAAAATAAAAATATGTCTAAAAATATCAATAAATAAATAAAATTAAAAAATGCTATAATAAAAAATTAGAGTTAATCAATTCTCCCAAATCAAGCCAAAGACTTTTTGTGGGTGACTAGGACTAGAGGAAAGAAACCCACCACCCACTTCGAAAAATCTAATCTAAGATTTTGTAATTAATGTCACAACATCATTAATATTATATATGGATATTAAATTTAT
>QLOD02000013.1:3292004-3303132 GCA_003260245.2 Sideroxylon spinosum | reverse complement strand
CCAAAACAGAAGAAAATAAAACAAAATAAAAAAGGAAAGAAGCATTGTTGCAGAATTCATGCTTAAAATAAATAAATCAACAGGAGAAAATATGCTGGAAAAAGATCCACATTCAAGATGTTTTGTGTCAAAATAACCAAAACTGAAGCCAAATCATAGTTGCAATCAGACAATCACAGAGAGAGAAGGACGAAGAGAGAGAGGTGCAAATTGAGAGAAGAAACTACACGAATTTCACTATTTACATCTTATCAGATATTTCAAGGTACGCAATCAAGCCAGATGACGAGGAAATGAAGAAACCATAATTTCAAGACAGAGATATACATATAAACAGCTAGATACATACAGATTCAAGCACATATATGTATATATCACCTTGGGAGGTGGGGGAACAGGTGGGGCCATGTCCCACGTCAAGCGAGGCCTCTTCCTGGGACGCTTATCCATGTTTTTGTGAGGAAATTCAATGATCCTCTGAGTCTCCATTTACAAATTGCACAGAGACGGCGATCGAGGATCACACGTGAAAACGAACCGAGATGAAAAATCGATCTGTAAGAGAGATTCACAGAATTGGGGGAGAAAAATCAAAGGATTTTTTCATTTTGGAAACCCTAGATTTGTGCAGATCTGCGACCGAAAGCCAACCTGGCTGCTGAGATGAAACTAACCATGGTTTAGACCGGAGGCTCGTTGCTAACTATAGTTAAACGGTGGGTAGGGAAGGCGTTTTGAAAGCATGAGAGGCCGTTGCCGGAAATTGGAGGCACGTGCATTCGGAGTGAGGAGCACAAAGTGAGCCTAAGCCTGGATTTTTTTGGGCTTTCAAATAGCTATTGGGCTAAAGTATTATCTCAAATATTTGGGCCTGGATCTCGCACGTGAATGGCACGGGTTCGAAAGTGCTATAAAATTTCATCTTCTTCGATCAGGAAACCCTGGGACGGCCGGTTCTAGCAGGTGGTTTATACAGAAATGTTTTATCCTTAGATTGATTCCATATGTTAATTCTGTATTCTTCAAATTGACGAATGGACTTGAAGCTATGGAGGTTAATTGATATCATTTATTGATTCGTTTGTGCAGGTAAATAGAGAGGGTTTAGGGTTACTTCGCTCAACAATGGCTCCTGCTAAAGGTATGAACTTTATTCTTGTGTTATGCTATTGATTTCTGGTTGGAGATTGATTTGAGTAAATTCTATTTTGCTAAAAAAGAAAATTTGTTTGCCCAACCATTTTTTATTTACGCATTGAACATGGAATTTTCTGAGAGAAAGAGAGAGGGCAGTTATTTGGTTTCTGATATTTCATTGATATTTTGCAAAAGTCCCAAAATAGTTAGCAAGAATAGATATGCAGTGTACAGTAGCCAAAAACAAAAATATTTTACATCAATTGCCAACTTTGTTCAAAGAACCAAATTGGAGCAGATAGAATTTTAAGGGAGGCTTTAATTATTAATTAACTCTCCTTATATAACTTATTTTATGTGAGATTGAAGATGGTATAATTGTAATAAGCTTCACCAAGATGATTGAGATACTACTGAAAATTGTAAATGAGCATTGGTGCAAACTTGTGTTTTTGTGGGCATGCAAGGATGTGTGTTTGCATTGAAGAAGGGGAGATGGAGGGATGACGCTACGAATTAGATGGAAGAGGGGGGGGAGGGAAGGGACGTATCCTTTTTTGGGTTAAAATTTGTGGGCCACATGTATGTGTGTTGAAAACTTAAACACGGGCAGGAATAGTAGACTATTTTTTTTTGGGGGGGGGGGATAATTAAAGACTGATTTATTTGTTTTGTTCAATTGCATTCATTTCATTCTAGATTTAATCCTAGTTTTACTGGTTATTATTATTTCATGGATGTTATATCATGATGTTATTTAAAATAGTTAAACTTGTTTCTTATGCAGCTGACCCTGCTAAAAAGTCTGACGCAAAGGCCCAGGCATTAAAAGCTGCCAAGGCTGTGAAATCTGGCGCAGCAACCTTTAAGAAGAAGGCCAAGAAGATACGAACATCCGTTACCTTCCATCGACCAAAGACATTGAAGAAGGATAGGAATCCCAAGTACCCACGCATTAGCGCACCCCCGAGGAACAAGCTTGATCAGTACCAAATCCTAAAGTATCCACTCACCACTGAGTCAGCAATGAAGAAGATTGAAGATAACAACACCTTGGTTTTCATCGTTGATATCCGCGCTGACAAGAAGAAAATCAAGGATGCAGTCAAGAAGATGTATGACATTCAGACCAAGAAAGTGAATACCTTGATTAGGTAAGAGTTACCTTTTCTGTATCCCCTGAAATCGAGTATTTCATTTGCTGTTATCATTGTTATATTTTTGCGTGTTGCAATATTTTGACCTATCTTGTCTTCTAAAAAGCATTACAGTCCATTACTCGGGAGTTCATTCATGTTGGTATGTTCTTATTTTCTGTGGCTCACAAGTTTCAGCTCTGGCATTCTGTACTTAGAATAGAAGCGATCTCTGTTTATACTTTAACACTTTGTTTCGGAGTTTAGGAGACAAGAGAAAAGAAAAGAAAAACTTAGTAAGTTGAGAAAAGAAAAGAAGAGAAATGATAATTTCTTTCTTCTCATATGTTTGGGAATCTAGGGGAAAAAAAACTATAATAATTTTCTTTCTTCGTGTTTTGGATTGATAAGAAATGGAAAGTAAGTTTTTGTTTTTATTTTACTATTATATCCTTTAAGACACACATGCTATCTTTTTGCTTAGCTTTTATTTGAGGGGTAAATATGGTATTCTAAAAAATTCATTAATGAACATTTTTCATCTCTTTATTCCTTTCCAACTTTGGGAGGATGAAAATGTTGAGATTTTGAGGCTCTTTTTTCTTTCCATTTCTTTTCTTTTCTCTCCTAATAAACTCAAACACAAAAGATATGTTTATATCTTTTCTTTTCTTTTCTCTCCTTTTCTTTCCATTTCATCCAATCCAAATGGGCTGTAATTGTTACTATAATGCTATGAAGCACGTGGAGCAATCACTTGCAAAATTATTGTTGCAAGCCTTAATCATTTGCATTTGACCTCATAATGAGACATGTAACATGTCAATTGATGTGCATTTGGGTTTCTGATTGAAGCTGGCATTTTTAACTGTAATTTACGGAGTTTTTTTCATCCTGTCCTTTGTATTTTTATGGATATAGATCTGTTCCTTGCGATTGCCAGTAGCCTGTAGGGATGTGGCATTTAGGATATGAATGTCATGAAAAAATAGGAATATATCATTATCATTATTTCTTGTAGGAGTGGGTTTTTTAATTTTTTTAATCGAGAATTGAGAATCTCACATGCCCTTTTTAGATGACCTATGCTAATAAAATGGATCCACTTCATGTTTCCAGTTGTCCGCATAGACCACTGGTGGGTTGCATTTAAATTGTTTACTCTTAACAATTTTATTTAACATAGTTGTTTTAATCACATTTACATGACATTGTTTCAGGCCTGATGGGACAAAGAAAGCTTATGTGAGGCTGACACCAGACTATGATGCGTTGGATGTGGCAAATAAGATTGGGATAATCTAAGATAGTAGTTAATTACCCTTCCAATTTCCAGTTGTATGATTTTACTTTCTTCAGAATTCAAAACTTTGGCTTAAGTGCTTTGGGGTGAGATATAGGATAGTTTCACAAATAGCAATTTTGTTTAAGAACTGGGCTGAGGTTGGATTCTGTTCATTTCTAATTTACATGGACTAGGATTGCTGTTGGTGTTTTTAATTTATAAGGCTCTCACTATGCAATAGTGGATAGCAGAGCTCTCTGGAGCCAGCTTGTTGATGAATGATAATCTATTAATGCTGATATTAGAGCTGGTTTGGTTTGAGATCCTCGTTGTTATTATGTATGGCTTGCTATTCGCCAGAGTTTTGTACTGCTAGATGCCTCAGAACTCGTGAGACAAGCCAAGATTCCTTTGGAGGGTTCGGATCATATTCTGATAACCATCGTTATAATCTGTCAAAAAAGTATTGGCATTAAAGTTTGGATGTTCATCTCTAATAGACCGTTTTGATGGAAGTTTATTCTCAATTAAGAGGAAGGGGAGTGAAAAGTAGTGAAGTAAAAAAAAAAAATTTGTTTAGACAATTAAAACAAATCACATATTACGTCCGTTTTCTCCCTTTTTTTGGACGTTTAGAACAAAGAAACATTTGTTTAATTGTACATGCTTCCTCTTTCAACCTTTTTTTCCCTTTCTATTAAACCCTCAATTGAAACAATGCATTAACTACCATTTCACTTTTAAACCATCCACTCTCTTCCCAAACCCTTCAATTCAGACGGGCTACGACTTAGTATTCCTTGTTTGATCTCCAGTCAGATTTCTTTTAAAGAAGTCAATGAAGTATTTACTCGGAGGGAAAGCATGGAAAAAGACTAGCACATTCACCGATTCCATTGATTCCATTGCCTCTTGTACATGGTTTTAAAAAATGATAATAAGTACTATAATGGTGATAGTTACAATGATACACGTTACGAATAAGAAAAAAAGAAACTTCTGTATATTGAATTGTGTATGAGAATGATTACAAGGATTATAATATATATATGAAAAAATAATCCTAACTATGGTAGGATTTCTAATATGGTAATGATACAATGTATGGTAGAACTCCTAATATGGTAGGACTCCTAATATGGTAATAATACAATATATTTACTATATTTAACACTCCCCTCAAGTTCAAGGTGGTAACGCAGGAAATAACTTGAGCTTGGATAGTAATTTCGAAAAACGACTTGGAGGATGTGCTTTGGTAAACATATCAGTAGTTTGATCAGCAGGTGTGACAGAGAGAAGACGAACCGTACCACAAACCACATGTTCTCGTATGAAATGACAATCAATCTCAATGTGTTTTGTACGATTATGAAAGACGTCATTGTAAGTAATTTGAATAACACTCTGATTGTCACAATATAAGACAGTGGCAGCGGTGTGAGAAACACCTATATCAGTAAGAAGCCATTGAAGCCATACTAGCTCCTGAGTAGTGTCAGTAAGGGCACGATATTCTACTTCTGTACTAGACCGAGCGGTGAGAGATTGCTTCTTACTGCGCCAGACAATAAGAGAATCCCCAAGAAGAAACAAAACCCAGTGGTAGATCGTCTATCAGTGGGATCACCTACCTAATCAGCATCAGAGAAAGCATGCAATACAAGAGAAGACTATGCTGAATAGTGAAGACCATGGAACATAATGCCTTCTACATATCGCAAAATGGGAAGAAGAGTATCATAATGTGGAGTACAGGGTGCAGTCATGAACTGACTCACAATATGAACAGCATAGGCAATGTCAGGTCGAGTGACAGTAAGATAAACAAAACTGCCAACTAACTAACGAAATAATGTGGCATCTGGTAATGACCCTCCATCTAGAGGGGTAAGTCGAGTCTGAGCATCAATAGGTGTGGAGGCAGTCTTGCAATCTGAAACACCAGCACGGGCCAAAAGATTAGAAGCATATTTGGCCTGGAAGAGAAAATATCCAGAAGAGTCTTGAGAGATTTCTAAACCCAGAAAATAGTTAAGAGAACTAAGATCTTTCATCTCAAACTGACGATTGAGAAACTACTTGAGATGTGAAATCCCTGTGATATCATCTCCTGTGATAATCATGTCATCGACATAGAGCAGGAGAAGAATAGTTTCACCGGCAGTCTTACAAATAAAAAGGGCAGAATCATAAGAGCTGGGAGTGAAACCAAACTCACAAACAGTGGTGCTAAACTTTGCAAACCAAGCACGAGGAGCTTGCTTCAAACCATATAAGGCACGACGAAGTTTGTAAACTTTAGGTGGCTAGATAGAGGAGCCAGGAGGAGGATGCATAACACTTCTTCAGTGAGATCACCATTTAGAAAAGCATTCTTGACATCCATCTGGTTGAGGGTCCAGCTGCGAGCAGCAGCCACAACAAGGAGACTGCGAACTGAAGTGAGGTGAGCAACAGGAGCAAAAGTTTCTTCATAGTCGATGCCATACTCTTGAGTAAAACCCCTGGCAACAAGACGAGCTTTGTAACGCTCAATAGACCAATCAGACTTGGTCTTGATCTTATAGATCCATTTACTGCTAATAAGAGTTTTCCCAGAATGAACATCAACCACATCCCAAGTATGAGTTTTAGCAAGAGCCTGTAATTCGTCATCTATAGCTTGTTACCATAAAAGATTAGTACAAGCCTCATGATAGAAAGAAGGTTCGTGAGTAGAAAAAGCAGCAGAACCAACAATGTAATCACGAAGACGAACTGAAGGTTGAGTTACCCGTTTAAGACGTTCTGAAGTAGGAGAATCAGCAACAAGAGAAGAAGAAGAAGAAGAAGACTCAGCAGTAGGGGGCACAGGACCAGCAGAGGATACAAGTGTCTTGGGATGAACTGGAAGCAGTGGCATCTGAGAGATCTGGAGACTATCTGCATAAAAAATATTAGAATGCAAATCTATGGAAAGATCAGTGAAGAGAGGAGTATGAGAAGATGGAGAAATATGAAATGGAGAGATAGTAGAAAACATCTTATGTTCCCAAAAGACAACATGTCGAGATACACGAAGACGTCGAGAAACAGGGTCCCAACAACGAGACCCCTTGTGTGCAATACCGTAACCCAAGAAACAACAAAGATGAGAGCGTGGTTCAAGTTTAGCGCGTTCATGAGGTTGAAGAAGAACAAAGCAAGAATAACCAAACACCCTAAGATTTGAATAATCAGGAGGAAAGCCATACAATCGTTCATATGGGGTAGAATTACCAATAACAAGAATGAGAACACAATTGATGGTGTAGGCAGCCGTTAGAACGGCTTCTCCCTAAAATTTTTCTGGACAGGAGAATGAAATAAGAAGGGCACGGGTTGTCTCAAGTAGATGGCGGTGTTTACGTTCAGCTCGGCCATTCTGCTGAGATATACCGAGACAGGAAAGATGAGACTGCGTCCCCTGAGAGCGTAGAAAGGAAAGACACTCAAAATCAAGATATTCCATAGCATTATCAGATCGAAAAACTTTAATTATACTAGAAAACTGGATTTTTACCATTGCAGAGAAATCAACATATATCTGTTTAAGTTCAGAACGTTTTGTCAAAAGGTATAACCAAGTATAATGGGTATAATCATCCACAAAAATAACAAAATATCGAGAACCCCCCATAATAGGAGTAGGGGAAGGCCCCCAAATATCAGAGTGAACAAGATCAAATGGTGCAATAGAAACTGAGTTGCTTTTATTAAATGGTAATGCAGGTTGTTTAGCAGTTTGACATGATAAACAATCAATGTTCTCAGAAATTAAATTATCTAAAAATTAAAGTTTTCAAATGACTAACAGAGACATGACCTAAACGACAATGCCAAAGATTAAAAACAGTAGGTGAAGTAGTAGCGGATATAGCAGATGATGATGGAAGTTGAAGATGAACAATCTCGAACAGACGTCCATGCTTACGGCCTATCCCAAGAACCTATTTCGTCCGTGGGTTCTACACCAAACAACCAGAAGCAGAAAAATTAATGGTGAGACCAAGTTCACATAATTGACCAACAGATACAAGGTTTAAAGCAATGGTAGGAATATGATAAACATTAGAAAAAGAGACAAAAGAAGTAAAGATATGACCAGTGTGAGTAATAGACATGTGCGTGACATCAGCAGTATGAATAGGAGGAATAGATGATGATGATGTAATAGATGAAAAAATTGAAGAGTCAGAAGACATATGATTGCAACATTCTGAATCAAAATACCAAGCAGAAGTACCTGTCATGGCAAAGATAGCAGTAGGGGGAGATGTACCATGTTTGGCAAGCATTTGCTGAATAATTGACTCCACATCAGTCATAGAGAAAGATGGACTAGAAGAGAAAGAGTCTTCTGGAGCAACAACAGCAGTAGTACGAGAACCACGAGACTTGGCAAAGGACTTAGAGGATCCCCTTTTTGAATGATTCCCAGAAGAAGAAGCCTTGGATAGTCACGCTGAAAGTGACCAGGAGCTGTTTTGTGGCAAGTCAAGCACTCACGAACAGAGTGTTTCCAGATAGGTTCACATAAGGCAAGCTGATCCCAAACAGAGGACATTTGAGAGAGGCAATCATTGATAGAGCGTCCATGCTCTTGACGCATGCGGTGAAGAGTCTGAAGTAGCTGATATTGATGAATATGTCCAGTGGTCTGATAGCGTTCCTTTAAAAAATCCTAAATTGCTTTAGCCGGAGAGAGAGACCGATCATCGTCTTGAAAACGACCAAACTGAAGGCTGATGGAAGGAATGGTAATGACACGAAACCAGGTGACAATCTGATAATTCTTGCTTTCCCAATCATCATGACGATCATCAAAATCAGTTTGATCCTTTTGGTCACTCTTGATGGGTGTTGTCTGAGCTCCTAAGATAATACGCCATAATCAACGCCATTTGATAAAGCCAGAGAGGACTTGGGCCCACAAGACGTAATTAGTCCTGTCCAAGATGACAGAGAGGGACATAATATTGTTAGAACGATCCATAGAAGCCGCCTTCAAAGTGCACAATACAAATAGACAAAAAACAAAAGAGAATTAGAGAAAATAGATAGCACCAGTGTGTCTGGAACGTCGAAAAAGGCCAGGAATTGGTCTGAACCGGCTGAAAAGGTGCCCAAAAAAAGCTGAACCAGCCCAAAATAGGTACGGAATCTGTCTGAGTGAACCGGTCTGGCGGCTGGAGCAGCTAGAGCTACGTGGCTGATCGGGATTTGCTGGAGCGATCCTGATTCTGTGCAGCAGGCGCAGCAAGAATCGTTGCCATACGGCGCAACGTGATTGGATGAGCACGGAAGGGCTGACGTCGGCGAGGCTAGACGGCACGTGAAGGTACGTGAGTCGGCGTGATTTCACGCTCCAAATTCAGGTGGCGCGGGAGGGCGCGTGGAGACTCAGATGGAGCTCTGGTTGGTGGCATTAGACTCGGATTTGAGAGAGGAATCCGGTGGTATATCTAGATGCATGAATGAGCACCGGAAGATCAATGATAGAGACGAAGAAAACCACAACCTTTTTTAACACTGCCAAAACCAAAGTTTTCTGGGGAAAGAAAAAAAATTAGAGCCTTAGCTCTGATACCATGTTACGAATGAGAAAAGAAGAAACTTCTGTATATTGAATTGTGTATAAGAATGATTACAAAGATTACAATACATATAAGAGAAAATAATCGTAACTATGGTAGGACTTCTAATATGGTAATGATACAATGTATGGTAGTACTCCTAATATAGTAATGATACAATATATTTACTATATTTAACAATACAAAAGTAGGATGTAACAAATGTTACGTAACAAAAACAAAAATCATTTTTCAAATTCATGCTTCAATATTTTTTATGTTTCAATAATTAAAATGTATAAATATAGATTATTAGTTTGTTTAATAGCTTTATATCAATTAATAATATATTTATATATATAAATATTTACACTTTTTGTTTGACTGTTATAATGTAATAGTTACGCTTAACTAATAATTTTTTATATGAAAAGTTTAATTAATATTATTTAATATAGCTAATATGAAGTATAGATTATGTTAATATAATAATATTATTAATTTTCTTAAATTAATTTATTAAAATTTAATTTAATTTAATTTTTATTATGGTTAATATTTTTTTGTTAATATGATATGGTATAGTAGTGATGCTTAATTAAAAACTTTTAATATAACTAATATAAATTGCATAATATTTTGGTATAAGATTTTATAATCAAAAATAATTTAATATTCTTATATTAAAATTTAATGTATTATATTTATACATTTTTAATTATATATCATGATTATATTTATATATATTTTTGTTACTTATCAAGAATGCTAGTAGACATTGCAACACCTTAAGAATCCACCCACTGTCCAAATCCCTTACAATACCCGAGGAACCCACTCTGCAGGCTTTGCAGCTTCTTCACTTCAGTTTTTCTCCGGACCCTTCGTCTGTTCCAGTTCCACGGTTACTGCTTCTTCGGTTGAAAGCTGAAGCCAGAAGAACAAGTTGTTTGCTTAATCTCAACTGGAAGGCTTTAATGATTCAATTCTTTCTCACTTTTATTTCTTTCAGAATTTTTGATTTCTCATGAGACCCAAATCTGATACTTCTTCAATACTTTTTTATTTTCAGATTTTAAATCAAAATTTTGTTGAAAATTTAGAATTTTTTTTTTTTTTCTGAATCTCTATTGAAAGATAGGTGGGTTTCAAATTAATTTTTTTCTTTTCAGATGCTATGAGATTTTATATATATATTTTTTTTGGTTAATTTCTCTGTCAAGAACAGCGTAGCACCGTTGTAATGCCGCCGTAACGGTGTGATTGCCGCTCCACTCCTGTAACGTGGCCACAACAATATCGGAAGCTGCCGATTCCATTAGGTAAGGCTTCTTAATATCATGGTCTTGAATTATTTAATTAGATGAAATTAACATGAAAAAAGACCAGGACATTCACCTGACTCCATCCTACACTAGAGGCCAATCACAGAGCTGTATATGAGATTCTGTCAAAATTTCGGAAGTCTGGATCTCTTTTACGTGATCAAAAAACAATCTCAGAACCATACAAATCTCATCCTTTTTGGCGTTCCTCATGTCTGCAGTAACAAACACATGAACTTGGTTTTTAATTTCAATCCAACTGCACCCCGGAACCCTTTTCATGCCTTTCTCTTTCATCTCTCGTCTCATCTCCGACACACACTGCCATCTTCCAGCAGTGGAATGCGCATTCGACAGCATTACATAGGACGAAACATCTCCAGGATCCAAAGCCAGAATCTTTCTGGCAGCAAGCTCCCCCAGCTCCACATTCGAGTGGATTTGGCAGCCTCCAAGCAATGCCTTCCAAAACCCAAGCCCGGGGTCAAAATGTAAATCACAAATAAACCTCTCAGCTTCCTGAAAATGTCCAGACCTTGAAAGGAGATCAACCATACAAGCATAGTGCTCTGGTTTTAGCAAGCTAGGGTCCTTGAGTCTTGCCTGATTGAAATATGAATAACCCTCGTGGACAAGGCCAATATAGTT
>QLOD02000013.1:3031757-3048941 GCA_003260245.2 Sideroxylon spinosum | reverse complement strand
ACAAATTAAATAATTCGATTTGTTGTATAAATACGTATATGTATATTCATTCTTATTCTCCTAGCTAATATGCTATCAAATAATTTAATTTCAAATATTTATATGCTATCAAATAATTTAATTTCAAATATTTACTTACTTTTTTTTATCTTAATTATAAATTTAAGATTTAAAAGTAGTGCAAAAAGGCCGGTATCACCTTTTTTTTTGGATAGTAAGGAGACAAGATTAATGTTGACTAGACCAATTAGAAGGTGATTGAACAAATTTTATCAAAAATAAAATATAATTTTGATTAACGTTCTTTCAATCAAATTTTGTTACATATCACTTTTATTTTTGTTTTTTTTTTTTAAATCAAACACTGTCTTAATCTTCCAATCTGACAATAGATAAATAGGATCTCTAAAGAAAAGAGCTATTATTGCATTTGAAAAATATATGTATGTCTCCTTACATACAAGTTAAAAATATAATTTTATTATATTATATTATATTTTTATATATATATAACAAAGTCTGGAAAAGTAGATGTATCTCTTTAACATACAAGTTAAAAATATAATTTCACTATATTATATTAAATTAAATATATATAAAGCTAGCGTCTGAAAAGCGCATTACGTCCAGTGATTAAAAAAATATTCAAAATTAAATCAAAAATTGAATTAACTAAAATAATTCGATTTGGTTCTAATTAAAACAGAGTTAACCAAAATTTTATTTAATATATAAATATCTAATGTTTAATTTTATTTTTTATAAATGTATTATTGTCGTATTCTATAAATAATAAATAACTTTAAAATTTTTCATATGTCAAAAGTTTGCCGTCGTTTTCAATAACCTCACAGGAGGTTGATGTAAGTAACTCTAAATTTAATGGTGCCTTCAAGAGTAGCGAGCTGGGTAGCGAGAAGGATATCAACATATCTGCAATGTACAAACAAAAATGAGTTGGTTTGAATGCAAGCACGTCACTGTTATCGTGCAAATGGGAAGAGTATGGAAATTAAATTCATCCAACTGCCCCAAAAAATGTAGTTGAACATCGCTTCATGTACAAACCTCAAAATTAATATGCTGTTTACTATTACAGGTAATAGGAGAATGAATTTTCGGATGCAGTTAATTTGTGTATGCATTATTATATATGTTAATCAAACAAATAAAATAATTCTGTTGTATAAATTTATATATATATATATATTCATTCTTATTCTCCTAGCTAATATCCAATCAAATAATTTAATTTTAAATATATTTATTTTTCTTATTTTAATTACAAATTTAAGATTCAAGAGTATTGCAAAAAGGTCGGTGTCAATTTTTTTGATAGTATAGAGACAAGATTCGTGTTAGCTAAACTAATTAGAAGGTGTTTAAATCTTCTAATTTTATCAAAAAATATAAATTTTTTAACTTTATCTAATAAAATTTCATCACGTATCACTTTTATACCAATTTTTTGTTATCTTTTGAAATTTTTTTAGTAAACCAAACACTACCTTAATCTTCCAATCCAACAACCGATAAAAGAGAATCTCTAAAGATGAGGGCAATTATTGGGTTTGAAAATCAGATGTATGTCTTTTTACATACAAGTTAAAAATCTAATTTCATTATATCATATTAAATATATATAAAATAAGGACTAGAAAAGTAGATTTCTTTTTTTTTTTTATTTTGTTGTCATTTGGTATTTTTAATGGTTTGTTCAAGTATTGCAGTTCACAGATTGGAGATTCAAGTTATCTAATTTTAGTTTTGTTATGGAATTGTCAAGGGAGAGATTATAAAGTTAATTTTATGACAAATCCAAATAATTAACCAAAATTGGAAATAAAGATAATCTCAAATGAGAGATGGAATCAAGTTTCCTAATGACAAGATCAATGTTTCCTAAGTTAAATAAAATTAATGCTAATACACTTGGAAGAACATTCCCTAAATCAAGAAGGAGTTCTAATTGCCTAAAAAGAAACAACTTCTAAAATAACAAGAAATCCAAATATACTCCAGAGAGACTCGCAGCCACAGCACAGGGAAGGTGAACCTTTGACCCCTCGGCAGGGCACAGGAAAGGCGATGGTTTGGTCAATGAAGATTTTGAAAGATTCTGTTTCCATTATGCCAATTTAGGGTTATAAAATTTATGAAGTTTATGTGTCCGTTCAGGAAATTTGTTTTAAATAATCTGTTTTTATATTTGAGTCCTAGACGACATAGGAATTTTGTAAGTTTCTTAGAGAGTTTAAGTAGAGTCTTGTAACCTATTGATAGTAAAATTTGTATTTGATGTTTTTCTTCCTGTGAAAAAATTTTCTCATTATCTCTAGTGTTATTCCCTTTATATTGTGTGTGATTGTTTGATTTGAAAATTTTCAACCATCATGCAAGCTAGATGTATAGCCATCCATTACAATTCTACATAATGCGCTTTTCACAATTAAAATTATTTGGAGAACAAAATAGAAAAATAAAAAGAAATAAAACTATTTATTTGTATTTAATTATTTTTATGATCAATTAAATAAAAAATTAATTTTTCATTAATATCTACTCATTTTCTTCTTATATTCCTAGTTTTAATAATAATTATTATTATTATTTTAAATTTTTCTTATTTCATTTTACTTTGCCATCTATTCCGTCCACAAAAATAAATTTCAAGCACACCTTAGGCCTGCTGATAGAAAATGAATTTGTGCAAAAGAAAAGTAAAAATGAAATAAAATTACTGTTATTTTTTTTTTTATGCAATGATCAAATGGTGATTGGGCATACTTAAAGAAAGTTGGGTGAGCTGTTACTAATTTGCAGTGAATAACTTATGCCCCCACATTGCCGGAGATAACGTGAGAGAAAGTGTTATGAATATTATATTCAATATATCCATAGTATAAAATATTTTTAAATCATCAAAAATTAAATTCCTTCAAAACATTATAATAAAACATATTTGGGTGAGAATATCACCATCAGGGATGTTTATTCAAGTGGAACCAAATTATTTAATTCTCTTTAGTTTCAAAACTAAATCGAGAATCGAATTCAATTCGATTCTAGTTAAAACAAAGATAACAAAAATTCCATTTAAATATATAAATATCTAATGTTTAATTTTATTTTTTTTATAAATTAACTTATATTGTATTATATAAATATACAATCTTAAACAAATAACTCTACAATTTTTCATATGTCAAATGTGTTGAGTCGTTTTTGAATAACCTCATAGGAGGTTAATGTAATGGTCCCTTCAAGAGTAGCTGGCGAGCGAGCTAGCTAGCTAGCTAGGGAGGAGGATATAAACATACCTGAAATACAAATACTAACAAAAATGAGTTTGGTATGAATTAATTTGGCCCTCTGTCATCTCCTTGCAGGAAGTATCATTTTTGGACACGTCTTTTTAGACTACAGCAACAATCAAAAATTATTTTATATAAATATTTTTTTTTTCATTGTTCTTCTCCTAGCTTATATCCAACCAAATAATTTAATTACACTTATTTTTATTTTCTTAAATACAAATTTAACATTCGAAAGTAATGCGAAAAAGCCAGTATCAAATTTTTCTAGGGGTGTAGAAAAATGGTCTAATCCGGCTTGCCCCCTCTCATTTTTTTTAGAGATTGGGATTGAGTATGAAGTCTAATGACAGCCTAATTTGGTCCAAAAATTTTAAAAAATTATTACATATATATATATATATATTATATTATAAAAAATTAAATTTTTATTCAGAAATATTAATTCTAGTCCTAACTAAATTTAAATCAACAACACATTAATTTCGTGCCGAACCCGCCCCGCCGAATAAGCATCCCCTAAAACACCTAATTTTTTCAATTAGCATGGAGACCAGATTTACATACAACTTATTTGAAACTCTAAAAATTTTTACAAAATTTATATAAAATTTTATAAATTTCTCTAAATATTCAAATTTTTATTAGAGACTGTAATTTTTATAAATTTATATTAATATTTATAACACCAAAGCATCACAATTATATACATTTACATGCTTGTAGATGAAAGGAAATTGATATGTACAAATCCGGTCAGGGAGCACCTTCTCGTGTTTTTTTTTATGTTTGTGTCAAGTTATGAACTTTGATAATTGTAATCTCGCCCACCAATCGAGAATAAGAGAAATTCTTCTCATTGGTCTCATTTTCAATTTAGTAGATACCAACTCACCCGTTCCAATTCAAATATTCAATTTTGATTTTTTTTAAAGCTAATTTTGTTGATAATATTGATACAAAATTCGTTATGGTTGTGCCACAAGCGAAGTTGTTAAATTTGAATTTAATTTTAAAATATTATGATGTTACGATATTAGAGTGAAAAAATTTATTCGATCTTGGGTAAAATTTTAATGAGACAAAATAAATAAAATCTCAATTTTGAGATATAAAATTAATAAAATTTTGATTTTATAGGCAATTATATTAATTTAAAAAATTGTGTGGTTTTGTATGATAATAATAATAATAATAATTTTAATTTTTTTACTTTGCCATCTTGTCACCTTAGCGTACCGATTGAAACATGAATTTAGGCAAAAGAAAAAATAAAAATAAAATGAATTAGTTTTATTTTTTATGCGATGATCAAATGGCCATGTGGGCTAACGTGAAGAAAGTTCAACCAGTTGCCACTAATACGTAGTGAATCGTTCATATCTCACATTGTCTGAGAAAGTGAGAAAAAAAAATTATATATATTAGATTCAACGTATAAATAATATAAAACATTTTAAAACCGTCAAAAACTAAATTTATTTAAAAGTTCACGACTAAATGTATTTAGATGAGAATATTAGTCGTCGAAAATATTTATTAAGGTGGAATAGTATCATTCATAATTGTTTAAATTCTCCAAAAAAGACATTTAAAATTAAACCGAAAACTGAATTAACCGAAGTAGTTCGATTTGGTTCCAGTTAAAACAGACTTAATCGAAATTCTATTTAAATATATAAATATTTAATTTTAATTTTATTTTTTTATAAATTTATTTCTATTGTATTATATAAAATTATGTTATATAAATATATAATCTTAAACAAACAAGTTTAAAATTTTTCACACGTCCAAAGTGCTGTGTCGTTTTTCAGTAACCTCGTTGGAGGTTAATGTAATTTATTCTAAATTTATAGTCCCTTCGAGAGTATCGGGCGAGCTAGGTAGCTAGCTAGAAGGATACGAACATATCTGACATACAAATACGAACAAAAATGAGTTTGGTTTGAATTTAATCTGGCCTTGTATCTCACAGGAAGTTTCATTTTTTGGATGCGTGCGTTTAGAGGACAAGTTTTCTATCCAAATTTATGCCAGATTGCAACTTCAACAATTGTCTTGCAGGTGATGTCAGAACATTGCTCCGGGCCGGGTAGACTTTGTCAAATGGTTTAGTGTTGGTTCAATCATTTTCACACGCCTGCCTCTTTTAGGTGTACTGATGTCGTCACTTTCAATTCTCACTCTAAAATTTTAATTGATATCTAAAATTTTAATTGATATACTTACTTTTATCCCTTTAATTAATTATCAGTTTATTTTGACAACGAATACTCACAATTATGTTTAACATAGGAGAAAATAGAACGCTTATTTCCCTTTCCAAACTAACTAATTTCATGATGGGAAAATTCATAAAAATAATATGTTTGCTTTTGAATTTATTGTTGAAAAATAAGATAATAATTTTTTTTGAATTTATTAAATAAAAAATATGTAAATTGATATAAAGAAATGTTGAGTAAGTTATCACCGAAATATGATAAAATATTCATATTATTAATGTTTCAAGATCACCGGAAGACTTATCCGGTCAATAACTTCAGAATCCCAAGAATTAGTTTGAGATGCGTACAAACTGATCCATAAGGTTAATAATATGTTAGATTTAACATTTCCATAATATAATTCATTTAAAGTTATATAGATATCGAATTACATAGGAACTCTAGAGCTATGTGTCATTGGGAAAAATAGAACCAAATTAGGTGACCCTTCAAAAAAATTTTCTTGCATTATACTTAGTTCCAACCAAAATATAATAGATTAGACTATGATGAATGTAGTTCACGGAACTGGAATTGTCACACCTATCATGTTTTAAAGTACATTTGCATAAAAGAAAATTACGCATATTGTAACGACCTGCATCTATAAAGTACAATATTGTTCGCTTTGGGTTTGATAAACTACTTCCCAGGAGGTCACCCATCCTAGTACTGCTCCCACTGGAGCACACTTAACCCTGAAGTTCCCACTGAACCCAGTACCCTCACGGATTTAAAACGCGTTGTTCTATATTGATATCGGATATTACATATATGCTACTTCCTTTCACTATCCAGGCGATATGGGACGGAAGACATCGCTTCTTTGTTTCACCTCCTGCTTCACTCTCTTGCAAGTAGAGTCCCTCACAGGTAGGTCCCTCGCAATCCCTCACACATATATTTATAGTTATAGTGTATATTAAAATGGAACTTCAAAACTAATTTTTTTGCAAAAGTTATAGTTTTCTATAGGATAGCTTTAACTATTAGGTAACTTAAGCAAACAATAGCCCAAGATAGATAGGCTCTAAATTAGTTTAAAAAAATTTTAATATATATTTCATATTAATTTAGGGAAGACCATAAAATTTGAAATGCTTTTAAAGTTCACCTGGTCCCAAGAAAAATAAAGGTGCTGCCCAAACCTTATTTTATTTAATTTTGTCATTTTTTTCCCCGATAAATAATCTCATGATTTTAGTTTTAAAGCTTGAAAACCCAAATATTTAAACTACTCCTAACGTTTATGAAGTCCCGAGACTTGTTGCAATTCAATTTTATATAATTTCATCATGTTTTTTCCACAATAAGAAATCTTATGATGTTTTCAATGCTTGAAAAATTAAATATTTAAATTACTTATAACATTTATCAGGTCCTAGAAAATAATAAAAATAATAATTAAAGACTCTTGTATGATGCCTATCCATTCCAATAAATAAAAACTTCAACACATAACATGCTGACAACATTCTATTGCTATAGAATTTTTTATATTGCCTCTCTAGTTTAAGAGTTTCAAATAAATAAATTATACAATAATAAAATTTTATTATTAAATCACTTTTACAAAATAAATTTATACTTTCGACTATTATATTCTTACAACAAACGTTTTTTTTTTCGTAAAAAAAAATTATTCATTAATTTCCTTAAAAAACTAATAAATCTTTTATATTTATATTTTTTTTTTGTACTCAGATTATATTATTTTTTTTATGGTGATGATCGTATTAATTATTTGTTTGATAATATTTTAATAAAAAATGCATAATTGAAAATATGAATCGTCATATGAAAAAAAAAATGAAAAACAGAAAAGAAGGCTCATTTAATTTTAAAAAGAACTCTTAATAGATTTATTGTCACTAAAAAAATAAATACAATACATGATGTACAAAGTAATAGGATATGGATCTGAAAATGATAAAATTATCTTTGCGTAAAATATTTTTTATTTAATAAACTTTTTTTAAGATGTGATGAAGAGCCCAGACCAGGTATTGAATCAGATATCTAGTAAATAGTGATCAGGAGCTGATGCTCATCTCCCCATCCTTATTTAGATATGGGTTTTCCCACTGTCTTCTGCCACGAACAAAAAATGTTGACATTTATTTTATAACAATAATATGACATTATGGGCCGTTCGTTGTGACATAAAACACCAAAAATCTCTAATTCTTTTTAATTTTTTCAAATTTTTTCAGCTTTATTTTTCAACACAAAATTTTTTTAACTTCTTCTAACTTTTACGAACTTTTTTTCAACTTTTTGAGCAACACACCAAACTATCAACAATACAAAAATTGACACCCTGGCCCCTATATATTAATATATTTCATCATATAATATATTTACAAAATTAATTAATATATAAATGAGTATGTAAACAAATACTACATAGTGTAAAAACTATCATTCCTTAAATTATTCAATAAATAATTTTGTCATTCCTAATTGAATGAATATGTTAATTTAATAATGTTGAAAAAAATTGCTAAACTACAAACTTTTGATTGTTGAAGAAGACGAATCAACATTAACTAGGCTCCGGAGGGTAGAAAAGGAAAGGGCAAAAGATGTAAATTGTTGTAATTAAACAATAAAGGTTGTACCAAACAGACAATGGAGGACCATTTGGCACATTAAAAAAAATAATAATAATAATAATAAAATAATTAATTTTATTGATTTTCTTCAAATCTCTTGGCCAAATATATTTTTATTAACTTTCTTTAATTTTTTTTTAAATTTTATAAATTTTTAGTAAACAAATAACCATTAAATGCCACGCATCTGTTATTGGTGCAAAGTTACCTTTTATTTATTTATTTATTTATTTATTTATTGCTGGCACGCACCAAACTGCCTCTCTATATCGGTTGGAGGGAATGGGGGTGTGGTGCTCATCAAGCCCGCATATCCTACTACTACTTCACCAAATTAAGCATGCAGCAGTAGTAGCATGCACGTGAGATCGATAGAAACACATAATTTGCTTGGTGATCAACTCTTCTTCTACTTCGACCAATACGGCCCCATTGAAACGTAGCAAAGATCGAATGCAAGAAATGAGAGATTTGCATACTAAAATCAAGGAAAGTAAGTGGAAGATAAATAAGTCGGGGGCTTATGCTTACAAGGTGCCCCAGGAGATTCGTAAGCAGAATGAGAGTGCCTATACCCCTCGCCTTTTTTCTATTGGGCCTCTTCACATTCGCAGCGAGGACAGACATCCGCAATTTCACACGGAAGACATCAAAAGGTATTATGTTGATGGCCTTCTTGAGCATGTGGCCTGGCAGTTGAATAAAGTAGATGAACAGCAGCTAGCCGAGAAGCTTGAAGGTTTACTGCGGGAGGAAAAGTTGAAAGGTTTCGAAGACGTAGATGCACGGGGGCTGGCCACGCAGTTGCAAGGTGAAGATGCAAGGGAGCTGCTGTTATTGATATGTATGGAGCAAATGGAATTATGTATAGAAGAAGCCAAGAACTACTATCCAGAAGAAGCACGTAAGGCGGTGAATGCGGAGATGTTGGTGACGGATGGATGTTTCATCATTCGTTTTCTCCGATACTTTGAAAAGGAAGAAGAAAATATGCCAAAGAAGAAGAAGAAGAAGAAGAAGAAGTGGTGCGGAGATGCTTTTCTTTGGGTAAGTAAATGCGGAGATGTTGGTGACAAAAGAAGCAGCAAGAGCAAGGAGGAAAAAATGGTGTCCTCTGGTGGTGCTGCTTCTTCTTCTTCTCTGCGGGAGCCAAGAAGTTTCGAACCTATTGTCCACTACCCCACGAGGCTGGTCAGTGTCCTCCGTGACCTGCTACTACTGGAGAACCAGCTTCCCTTCTTTGTTCTTGACAATTTGTTCAGCCTCACTCTGGGTCTTCTCCCGCATAATAAACATATCTCCCTCGAGCGTTACATTCTTAACTGCTTTTGCGGAACTTTGGAAATGGGACACGATTGCACTCTCAAACCAAAGGCAAAGGTACCAGACCAGCAGCAGCATTGCATTGATGTGGATGATCCGGAAGACAACCAGAAGTGTGAATACGATCATATCCTCCATGTTGTGCACGACCACTACCTTCCTCGACGTCCTCCTAATGAGGAGTTAGCTAATGAGGAGTTAGCTGATGATATCAAATTCGTGCCTTCTGCATCTGTCCTTGACCGTGCTGCAGTCAAATTTGTAGTTCCTAAAGATAAGTTCACTGTCAAATTTGAGCATCAGAGTTGTAGTTGTCGTGGATTTTTTTGTTGTCATAGAGCTCGTTTTGAAATCCCCACTCTGTCCATTTCTGACACCACCGAGGCACTCTTGAGGAACTTCATTGCTTTTGAGCAATGTCGCCCCGGGGGAATTCATGGTTACTTCACATCAGATGCTTTCCTTATGGATAGACTCATAAACACTGAAGCAGATGCCCAAGTGATTGAAGAGGATACAGTAATACAGAACTTTCTGGGCTGCAGTGAGGATGTCTCTCGTCTCTTCAACAGTCTCAGCAAGGAAGTTATTCCTTACGATTTCCTTTTCCACCATGAACTCGAAGAGGCTGCCAAGTACAACAAACACCATCGTCAGCATGGTTGCTTGTAATTGGTCAATATCTTCAACGTAGATGGTCTGCCACTCCCTACACATTCACAGCCTTTGTCGTTGCCTTCTTTCTTTTTGCTATGCAAGTGGCAGGATTTATCATCAGCTTAACTAGAAGATGAATAATGGGTATAATTAATAATGAATATATATATATAGATTTGGCTGCAGTGTTCCCCCTCCTATACGCTACTATATATATTAATTACGATCAATCGGACTGCGAATCATCATTCATGCTTTGCTTGTTTCGATTGAGGTTTAGTCGTACCAAAAGAATGTCCATATTTAGTATAGGGCATGTTTCTATCTAGATTATATATCACATATGTAGTTTAATTATTTCCCTTCCTACTATCATGAATATCACTCCCCACTGCCATTTCTGTATAAGCTCGATCTGGGTGACCATCCATTGTAATCAAGTATTATTATTATTGTTATTGCATGTGTCAGTTTTCTCAACCAGTCTGCTGTATGTTGTTGCAAATTTGCTCAACTAATTGTTCAAGGGGAATTTCTCTACTTGATTGGCCTCAACTTGGCCTGGGATCCAATTATACCACCAAAAAAATAAATAAGAATCTGCCTAGATAGCCAGAGATTAGTTAATGAATTTGAGATTAATTTGAATTAAAATACAAGTAATAGAGTTAATTATGTATAATTATTAAAAATTTTCTAATGATTAATATCAAAATAGTTAGTGCCACCACTTCTTAAAATAACAGAGCTTTTTGATCATTTCAAATCACTCATAAATTCTTTATGTTAAACTACTCAGATCCATTATGAAATCTCTATCTAAATTAACAAAGTTTGACTTCAAATTTATAAATATAAAGGGAACCTGAGAATACTTGCAGTAACTTTAACAGAAATTTAGAAATAGAACAGCCATTATGTATTGTTCTTGTAACTTAAACAAATGATTTGTGGTCTATCCGATCATTCCTTTCTAAGTTAAGCAACTAATGGAGTATCAACTATTACCAAGACCAAGTCATCGAGGGATCCCCAAAATTTATGGAGATGCATCGGGGGTTTAGTTTACACTGATTGGAACTGTCCGAAACCTATGATGTTTAGTAAAAGTTCTGATCACAGCCTTGTGATTATAAGATTCAAACATTTTTCGAATGGAACATAATATTTTGTAGGAACTAATGTTGATAACTATGAACATCAAGAACATTTTGTCACCCACTTGAGACCTAGATAGTAAACCATTTCAAGTGAAGAGGCTGCCTTCTTCTAGCATTATGTATGTGATTCACATATGATACAGTGCTCTAAAATTCACCTATCTAATATGCTTCCCTCTTCAATTCTCAATTTTCCACTTTCCCTATTCCATAGATGCATCCCATAAGCTTGCTTTCTTAGCCAAAAGATCTCTGCTTCGATCCATTTTGGCTGGAGCATTAGATTATCATGCCTTTTAAAATACCTAGCAATCCTAGTCCAATCAACTGGACAAATGGCCCTTGATGGCAAAATCGTGACGTTAAACTGAAGTTTTACCAATTCTCTTGACCACTCTGGACACCAAGTAAAGCCCATTATGTCCCCATTTATTTCCATCAAATGTGGAGGCAAATTCCTCTATGAACTTGTAGGGAAGTGGATGAGTCTTATCGAAAACCAGCACTGCATTATTTAATCTGGTCCAGTTCCCTGACGCATCCATTTTTTGTGCTCCAATTGAATTCCTCAAACTTGAAAATTCTTTCATGACTACGAAATCCGTATCGAAATAGACTCCTCCATACTTGTACAAAACTGCAAGTCTTATCAGGTTGGAAAGATTCTGAGCTAATGGAATCTTACCAGGGTCCTTGTTCCCACTCTTCATCTCATCAAACCAAGCTTGAGCCGGGGTGTTATTGAACAGAAAAGGCAAGTCTGATGTCACGACTAGAACCCTGTACCCACGATCAACCAGTGGTTTCAATATCCTAGACCCACATTCGAAGTCCATGGTTCTTGAAAGAATCATTAAGCATCCATGAGGGTGAACTTTGAAGACACTCTCCATGGAACAGAATGCTCTTCCACTGAATTTCCTTGCTGGAGATATCCATGTCATGAAGAATTGGCCCTTGCATTTGTGAGTGAAGAATTCCTGAACTCGGCCATCAAATCGTTGTGTCAAGTTAGTTGACTCGAATATCTCATACTCGGCCAAATTTTTCTTGAACCAGGTAATCCTTTCTGCCACTGTGATATTGGATGGTGGAACCAAATAACTTGCATCTTCGCTACGTTCTTTTTCAATTTCTTCACATTTATAAATTGAGTTGAAATGTTGCAGAAGTTTCTCACACTTTGTTGCATGATAACTTGAATTTGTCCCAACAACAGCAAGGGAAAGATTGGAGATTAAGCTGTCATTGAACACAAGGAATAGGAAAATTGCAGCAAATGACATAGCTGAGAAAAAAGGCATCTGCTTGGGAAAACCAACTGGAGAAAAATCAAACATTTTCTCCCAGAAGCTCTTTAGGTGTCACAAAAGACTTTGAAAAGTTTGTGACGTTTCTGCACACACAACATGAAGCTTGTAAGTTTGTGGTATCTAATATAGAAAACAAAACACGAGAGGTTTATATTAAATTGTATGGTTTCTTCCTGCTGCTCATGCCCTATGTATCCACAGCTATAGAATTGGAACTTCCAAAGATTATTTTTTGGTGGTAGTCATATATGGGGGAAATATGTGCAAGTGGCTCATAAGATGGGAATACATAAATATATATGATGGGGTGATATCTGTGAAGTTTTTCATATTCCAGTGGGTGCCCAATCTTGCTCCTATGATCAATGTTTGACCTCAGAGCTATTGGGCTTAATGGATATGTGGAAGATGGCCTTATTATATCTATAGGACTGAATGTGGTGGGCAATAATAAACAATTTTCATCATGTCGTTCATATCATTAGGAGGTTTAAGTATCGTATAATAGATTTTGTTAGTTGTTATCACCAAAAGTGGGAAAGAAATTGTTGCCAACTAATGTGGACATCCATTAATAAAACCTCAAACCTTGGAATATGGCTAATGACTGTATTCTAATCTTGTTTTTTCTTACAAAAATTAACTTTCCTTAAATACAACAGAGAGTACAAATGAATTTTCATTGCCGGCTTCCCAATATTTTTTAATGCGAGTTGCAGCAATCTCAAGTTTTCCTATATCCTTCTCTGTTCTCTTCAATATTGATCCTTCAGAAACATAATGGCATCAGAGATAACTGAAGAAGAAGATGAAGACTCCCTTTGCACCATCAACACAGAAGCTCAAAAGGAGAAGATCAGGCGGATTATAGAATTCCAGAAATCAGTTCACTTTTCTTCTTCGTCTTCTTTTCCCTCTGCAAGTGCTTCTTGTTCCTTCTCTTCTTCTCACAGAAGTAGTTCTTTGGCAGACTTGAGGAAAGAAGGAAGCACATCTCTGAGGCGGCTATTTGACATGGAGCATACTAGTTTGGCAACCCATTTGAATGACTACAGTGGCTCTCCAACAATTAAGCCCATATTTCTATGGGGCAGTGATTCAGAGGGTGGTATTCATGATGATCCTTGGAAGACAATAAAACCAACTGGGCCCATCATTGATTCTAGAAGTAATGGTCAAAGTGTGGTGGCTGCTGCAGAAATTAGCTTCAAGGGTCAAGGCTCTGTCTACCAATATAGAAAACCAAGAATTAGCAAGTTCAAGTTGACCAGAACAAAGTCATTTAGGAGGCTACCAAGATTTATTTTATGGAGATGCAGAGGTTTCAGATCTGTGTTGAGGCTGAGAAAGCTAAGGATTATGATCTGTGGTAGGAAGTTCTGATTATAGCATACCTCAACCTTTTATTAAGATGATCTCTAAATCCCTTCAATTGGAAACAAACAATTTGATGTGTACATGTATTGAAAATATTGAATATATATATATATATATAACAATATTACACTTTGCAACTTGTATGAGATCATAATAGCAACAATTTTCTTATTTACATCGGAAGAAGGGGCAGACAAAAACAAGAACCAATACACAAAACAAAAGAATTTTGGAAATTCCAAAGCACTTGAGCCCGGAGCTTATTGCAGAAGGGAAAATCCAATTATTAATCTGAATAAAAGAATTATGAACAATTTTCCATACACTACAAAACAAATAAACCCATTCAGAGCTGAAGAAAATTTTCCTTTCCCGCTTAAGGGTAATGTTGAAAAACTATGTGCTTGCAAACGAAACAGCGGGGATCAATCTGCCTATAACGCTTCCCTCCTCAATTCTCAATCTGTTACTTCGCCTGTTCCATAGGTGCAACCCGTAAGTCACCCTGCTCAGCTGAACCAGCTTTGCTTCCACCCATTTTGAATGAATTCGATTACTCGGCTTTGCAAAATAGCCTGCTATTCTAGTCCAATCTACTGGATAAAACGCCATTGGAGGCAATACAGCGAAGTCACAGTCAGTTCCAGTGACGATTAATCTCTCCACCACTCTGGAAACCAAGTAAGGTCCATTGTGTCCCCATTTATTCCCATCAAAGGTGGATGCAAATTCCTTAATGAACTTGTACAGAAGTGGGTGATTCTTGTCGAAAACTAGCACTGCGTTGTTCAACCTTGTCCAGTTACTGGACGAGTCAACGCCTTGGCGCTCCAATCGAATTCCTCAAACCCGAAAAGTTCTTCAAAACTATGAAATCTGTGTCCAAGTAAACACCTCCATACTTGTACAGAACTGCGAGTCTGATCAGGTTAGATAGATTTTGTACCAATGGGATTTCTCCGGGGTCCCTTTTACCCCTCTTGATGTCATTGAACCAGGATTCAGCTGGGGTGTCCTCGAACAGGAATGACAAGTCTGGGGTGACAGAGAGAACCCTGAACTGAAGATCAAGAAGAGGTTTCAAGATCTCATACCCAATAGCAGAGTTCATAGTTCTCGACAGAATTACCAAGCCCATGTGCGTGGGCTTTGAATAGACTCTCTATGGCAAGAAACTCTCTTTCCCGAAATGACCTTGTCGGATATATCCATGTCATGAAGAACTGAACCCTGCACTGATGATCGTGATGATGATCACCACCACCCAAAAAGCCTCGGACTCGACCATCGAATTGTCTAGTCAACCTTGTTGACTTTAATATCTCAAACTCTGGCAACCTTTTCCTGAACCAGGCAATTCCTTGTTGATCAGTAGCGTCGAAGGGAGGCAACAAAGTACTAGGATCATCGTCTTGGGTATATGGTTCTTCAACCTCTAATTTCACGGGAAGAAGCACTTCTTGGGTTGAAGTACTCGAAATCAAAATTTGTCTGTTTTCGTGGGTAATAGTCTCTTTCTCTGTAGCAACGGAATGGAGAGAGATTGGAGATGAAACTATTGACGAACATGATGAGTTGTAATAACAGAGCAAAGGAGATGGTGGGAAAGATAGGCAATTTGACACGGCCAAGTCTCCGGGAGGAATCAAACATCTTGAAACTACTAGTTGTTCTCAGTTTTACAATAAGAACTTGCAGGAAAGGGAAGCGAAGGAATGAGGAGAACAGGACATCAACATGGGTCTATTGAAGCATTCATGGTACTGACATAAATACAGAGAAAGGCGCAGGAATTTATCTTAATTAGGCGTATGTTTACCTTGTTTATTCCTTCTATACTCAACTATGGAATTTGTTTATTACATGGTACGAGATTTGAATCTTCGCAGACGCGTTTATAGTCAGACACCAAATTTCTTAATCTGGGCTTATTTGGCTGCTGACTTGAGTTAATCTACCCTTAGCTTATTTTGCTAGGATATATCTGATGGATTTCACTCTATTTTATGGGATGTACATTAACTTCTTTAAACATTTTTCCATTCAAAAAATAAAATAAAATAAAAATTAATAAGTCATTTATAGAACTACATCAACATCTCTATTTTTATTTTCATGCTATTCATTCATTAATTCTTTCCATTTTAGCTTTTTTCCTTATTATTGATACGTATGTTCTTCATAGCTTAAACATGAAGGTATAAAAATCTTTTTGCTACCTCAGAGATAAAGGTCGGGAGCCTCGTAAGCGTTTCCACATTCAAGGGGCATTTGAAAAGGTCAACAAATTACTACTTCCAATGAGAAAGAAAGTGGGGGTCCTTTCACTATATTAATTTTAGGTCAATTCTTTTAAGTTTGGTGATGACTGTTGAAGATTACAAATAGATTACATGAACACGATATTTAGCTGTTTTGAGTTTAATAATTACCGAAATTAGAACTAAAGATAAAGATATTTTGTTGGTGCAAAATGATGGTTGCAGAATAATCAAAAATATATATATAACTTTGTCACATATATATCTTGTGGTCTAGGTAATGACAGATTCAGAATTTTGTTACACTGTAATTAACTCGACATAAAAATAAGAGCAAGGTTTGTAAAATATTCAAGATAATCGGAGAAATAATTTGAAAATATATTTTATGGGATAAAATTATGAAAATATCCTAAACTTATACTATTTCTTATAAAAATTTGGTTTCTAGTGAAGTCAATTGACCCCCCGGTTTAGATCTACCTACGGGTTCAGGTGGTTAAGTGCATTTGAAATTAATAAGAAGATTTATCATGGATTTTTGTAGATTTCCCCTCTCCCCTTTTTTCAGAAATTGATTGAATGCTCACTTTACGTTTTTCTTTAAAATTGAATCCCCCAATTTAACTATATTTTTCTTAAATAATTTTTGAATAATCCATTATATGTATATTATTGTTTTTTTCTACAATTAATAACCATCACCCACCCAAAAAAAAAAAAAAAAAAATTTACCTAATAACATAAAACGTATTTGTGTATATATATATTCTGAAATTAATTCGATCTTAATTTCTTACAATCTTAAAGTCAATTAAATCAAATAATTAGAAATTTGAGAGGAGTGAGGAAGTCAAGTGTTAATTTTGAGTCGTTCAAACAACTATTTTTATT
>QLOD02000013.1:2956965-2969186 GCA_003260245.2 Sideroxylon spinosum | reverse complement strand
AAAAAAAAAATCACATCCGGGTTTAGATTGTTTTGCCTTAGTTCACTGACTTTCTGAGTTTTTTTTTTTGGTCCGGAAAATAGGAGGAATGCTAAGTATCGTCTAAAATTGACCGTTCATTTAGTGAGTCACACACAAATGAACGGTTTAGATGGACAACTATGTTTGTATGGTGTCTCTCATACAACTATTGGATGGTTATCATGACGTATTGTGGACTCTTAGGTTTTATTTAATTTAACGTAAAATGATTTTCGGACAACATATTTATCCATATTTTTAAAAAATATTTTTCTAGAACATGTGCCTAAGTATTTTCTAGGAAACATTCTACCTTAAAAGAAACGGAGCCAATAATAATTAATATTGTTAAAACCAAACTTCAAATAATATACGGCACTGTAGAAGGGGTCAGTCAAATTGTTATATGAGCTAAGATTTACAAATAAATTTCTTCCCCATTTTTTCCCTTAAAACCGAGTTATCATAAGCACCGTCAACTTACTTTCTTGGAAAATCACGTCTTTAGATGTTATTGAAGAATTAATTTTTTTTTTTTTTTTGACTCGCTATATAATTTTGCTATGATCACATTGGTCAAGTTGTCAACTATGGTGGGTCAACTATGTTCAACTTTCATTGGTGGGTCCAGAGAAAAGGATATACACAGCTACACACCATGTAGACTGTTTAGGTTTATGAATACAGCGGGAGAGTATATGAAAAGAGTTAAGTGGGTTCAATTTTCAATGAAGATGACCCAGTCTGAACATTGGAGGTACGGAGTTACAGAAGTGAAATTTCGGAGAAACCGCCCCTCTAGTTTTGACATATATTTTTGATCACTCATTTTTCAATTAAAAAAATAAATAAATTTAATTGACATATAAGCACTGTTACACCTCTATCTTCTTGGTAGGTTCACGAAAGAGCTGTTTGCCTTCCCTTGTTGTAATTGAAGAAACAAATGTTAGCCTTTTTGTAGGCTAAATAAACTCATTAAAGACACCCAGGACACAAACAGAAAGCGAGAGAAAAATTAAGAGAGAGATAAAAAACTAAATAGTAGCAATGTTGGATCTTATTATGCTTGCAATGGGTTCACACACACACACACACATACACAGAATATCACAATGTACACAAGCATTTGAGCACATAGATATATGCAATGCATGCATAAGCTGACTTACCTCAGTATCATGATCGGAAGAAGAATCAATGGTAGAGGTGGGAGAACCAGTGAGCAAAGTGCTGAAGGAAATTGATCCATTCCGATGGCGATTTCTCACCAACCCAACTCTTGCATTGAGTGGCTGCAACCCAAGAGGCCACCCTTCTTCCTGTAAACCATCAATTCATATTCGTTTAATTATTTTGATATATATTATTGGTTCTATTTACTAATGGTTAGATTAAATTATTGAAATAATTGGTGACTTAAACTTGAGTGAAAACTTTGGTTATGTGATGTTCTCGTTTGAGTTTTATTATCAATGTTTATTTTCCTTTTATTCTTATGCACTCACGTAAAACATGAAAGTGTTAAAAATACCTTTCGTTGATCCTATTTTCTAATAACTTTTAAGTATTTTGAAGTAACTGGTTAATAATATTCATATTCAATCAGTCAAAGGCAGAGAAGGTTCATATGGAAAATGCAAGGATCCTATAATAAAACATCCAGAGAGAGAGAGAGAGAGAGAGATACCTCTTGAGCCATGGAAGTTATGGCTGCCCAAGTACTTGGAGAAAGACTAGGCTTTGTTTGATATTAATGGAAAGAATCTTTTGAGGTCACTTCAATTCCATCTTTAAATTCTTCTTTCACCTGGACAGAAGAAATTCGACGAACGGAGTAGTACTTACTTCACATCCTGTCCAACAACATTTCCATGTGAGGGAGAGAGAGAGAAAGAGAGAGATCTTACCAGTTTTCTTATGCATTCACTTGTGTTGTAAACACAGCTTGCTGTACGGAAAAGGGGATGGAATAATATGTGTACAGGAAACAGTGACAAGGAGTGTACGCTGGACACTACGGGTGACAGAACAGAGCAGGGTCCAGGGAGTAGCGCTCCCCCCCCCCCGCCCCCCAAATGACCAAAACATCCTCAGAAAATTGACAAATTATACAAGGAGAAGCTGCAAGGTTGATAATAGACTATAGTAAAGAGGGTATTATGGTCTCTGAATCTCTCTGGTTTATTGTATTTAAATTTGAAGCATGCAAATTGAAATAAGAAAAAGAAATGATGAAAAATTGTTAAGGAATGTCACTGTTCGGTCCAAATGCCAGTATGGAAAATGGCCTATGGTCCACAATGAAAATGAGTTTTGGGACTTGAAAGCCATTATAGCAAATGAACATGGAGCCTGTGGTCCCTGTAAATGACTGAACTGGAAAGGCAAAAGGGTTCAGCATTAATAAACATTTCCCTCCCGTCCTTGGAGGGAGCCTTTTACCTTTTGGTCCACAAGTTCCGTTGCATCTCCCCCTCAGCTTAGAACAGAAACAAAGCTGAAAAATCGAGCCAAAATTTTGTCTTTTTGTTTTTCTGTTTTTGTTATTATTGGTTTGATTAATTTGATTTGATTTCAATTAATGTTTGAAATTCAATTCACATTTTTAATTTGGTCCTTATTATTGTTTTTGTGATGCTTAAATAATTCAATAATATATTTTTATACCTTTCAAATATCCACACAAGTAACACAACTATACTTTGTTGTAATTAGAATCAAATTGAATTATTTCCAACAATTTTGATCTTAATATTTTTTCTTTTTAGTAGACAAGTGTAAAGAAAAATTGCAATAATGGCTCCATATGCCAAGGGAGCTCAAAAAGGTTTCAACTTCCTTTTCCTTTTGTCGCTCTGTTGATTCATCGAATCTGAAAGTCAAGCGTGGGCCAATAATGGGTTCATACAATGACGGATGTATGAACATGAGTTCACTCATTTAGGTCTCAGGAAACAAACCCGAACAGAATTGCGATTGCTTCAGCTGGCCCTTTGTGGTGGTGGTTTAGTTTTTTATTCCCATGCAGAGTTATTATTATGCATCTTTTACATACACAACCAAGCTTCGCATTTTCTCATTCACCCCTTGTATCTTATCCGTCACCCATCCTGCTTATCCTTCAACCCCCCCGGAACCGCTTCAACGCCGTTCCCTCAAACCGTTGAAACGGAGTAGAAAACATTTGTTCATCAACGTCGTCTCCGACGTCAACAGCTTCAGCTTCGTTGCTCTTCCACTTCTTCATTTCTCTCTCGCTCCTCAAGCTCTCTGTCCACCCCTTCAATTCCTCAACCGGCCATTCAAACTTGATCTCTTCACCTCTCTTCCGCTTCCCGCCAATTTTCGCACGAGCTGCGCTGAGAAGGACCGGATCCAAGTAATCTTCAAGCCTCTTGTTAGTCGCGTCTCTGTTTCTCTGGATCTCGGTTGAATTCAGATCGGACGAGGACGAACCGCAGCTCGGCGTATCCTTCCTGCGAAAACATATTCAGTAGATAACATACACTTATGTATCAGGTAGTTTGAAATACTTTGGTTGAGATCAATGTGCAGAGAATTGTGATAGAGTACGGAGCTCTGGCGGACGGAGGTCGGACGAGGCGTCTCTGAATCTCTTCCACGGTGGCGAGAGGGCTGGAACGTTCTTCGGCTTCGCTTTTCTCCATGTATCTCTGTTCTCTCTCTTCACGGGAGACTGGATAGCCTTCCGGCGTTAGGGCTTCGAGGTGAATTTTGCTCCTGTCCAGTCTTGGTTTGAATTTGGCAACCTGGAGAAATATTATGAAAAATGTTATTATGCTATAACGATTTATCATGAAAAATAATTGTCATAATAAGTTGGAGAATGTGTGCATTTCATGTTAAATAAAAATAGCTATTAATATTGCTCAAATATTATGTATGACTGACTTTTACAATTATTTTTGTTTTTATTTTTATTTTATTTGTGTAAAGTTTAACAATTAAAATCCATGAATTATATTATCATCTTATTCAAAATTATTTTGAACTTAATATTACGTCTTTTCCCGCACCTTTCCTGTAAAGTTGCGTTCGATTGAAGATTTAGGGAATGAAAAGAAAAAAAATTTAATTATATAACTTCAAATGTATGTATTTATTTAATGCAAGTATAAAATATAAAAGAAAAATCATTTATCAATAAATTAATTTTTTAATTTAATTAATTTTAATCTCTCAAATCTTTTTTTTTTTTGCTTTTTTATTTTTCATCATAAACTAAATATAAAAAATGATTTTAAATCCTTATTCTTTAAATTTTTCCTTGACAGCTCTTTGATCGAAACACGACGTAAAAGTTTGTTCATACTCCATTTATTGTTATAAAGATTCTGAACATTACTTTATTTCGAAATATTTCGATTTTGTCGTCAAAATACGTTTTTTTTTTCTCTTTAATTCCTAACAATATTTTCTTACTTGAAAATATTAAAATTAAAATTTCATGGGCTCACCACAAAACTCGGTTTACAACCTTTTGCCTAGTTAATTGGTGAAAGTTGTTCCTCGCTCCGAAAAAAATATATAAATATGCGTGGAAAAGGGGGTTGACCTCTGCAGATTTGGTGCTGGCCCACTGTTGCTCTTTGTCGGCTTTTGTCGTCACTCACAATGGACCGTTTCATGTAATTTGGGATGGTCCGTGTCTATTCCAAATTCCAGCCCACATTCCTTTCTCGGCCTTTTTCCTAAGATCAAGTGGCGTTTCTCGTCTTATCTGTTTAATAACCCACCCAAAAAATAATAATAATAATAAATAAATAAATAAATAAAGGAAGAGAAAAAGTCTACTCCGCGGTTGTCGCAGCCGTAGAAAAAGGGTGAGGACTCGAATTTCAATGGATTTTGTTGTGTATAACTTCTTTTATTATTTATTTTTTCCCTCATACTAATTCTGTATTGTATGTATTTATGTGCTGGTGGGACATATAATTGCTTATGGCTATGCGCATGTCGATTCTTTCTGGGAAGGATTTTGAAATAATTAAGGTTATGACATCTTCAATTCATGGATTGGACTGTAATGTACATCTGATCATTACTTTAGATAGACTGCTTTGTGGACGTTTGACCATTTACCCGTTTCCTATGTTTTCTGCACGTATGTCTTCACAATTTTCAGCTATTTGGATAATTTAGTCTGCTACGCCATTTCTGAGGGATTAAAGTCTCAATGGAAATGGAGGGCATCAAATCCGACATGCCTTGTTCAGTATTTGGATTTGTGCAAATTACATCACCAAGAATATCTGGGTTTTAAGCAATTTTGATGATTGTGGGGTTTTTTTTTTTCCCTCGTGATAGCAGCTCTTATCATCACTAACATTGCAAATAAGGTACATGTTGTAATTCCTATCCATCTTTTTCGTGTACATGGACTGTGTTTTCCACAGGCTAGTGTTGGCAAGGCATCTTTTTCTCATAATAATGCTCCGTCTTCAATAGCTACTTGTGGGAAAGAACGGAAGGCTTCTCATAATACTGCTCCGTCTTCAGTAGCTGCTTGTAGGAAAGAAGGGAAAGCTAAATTTTGTGACAATGGATGTTTCCTATGTTGCTGTGGAAGCGTGGGAAAGCTGGTTGTTGGTTGGTTGGACTTGTCCTGTCTGTAAGTTCCAGTCTCAAAAATATAATGTACTCACTTCTTATTGCCATGTCAGTAAGGCAATTTATACAACCTTTGTGCTTTAGCATGTTCAGACATTCATTTATTGCTATAATAATTGTTTTCGGTGGTACCAGTGTTAATTCTTGAGTTTTTTATTTTTTTATATTTGGTGATTCAAGGGACGATTGTTAGGGTTTGTTTTTTCCCTCCTATTGTCTAATATATGTATATCTTGCCCACTTGGAGTACACACGAAGCAACTGGCCACTTAGCCAAATTTGATCAACAATGTTCCATGGTGCCCAAACTGGATGATACGTAAAATATCTCTCATTAGTTAATGGTAGTTTTAAAATATCATTGTATGATGATTTGCTTATCTCCATTCGTTCTAATTTAAGAGTATGAAATTATTACTCCCTTTTCTAGTATCTTCTAAAATTTTTTCTTTGGATCACGCCAGCAAAGTTGACTTTAAAAAAATAAGAGGAGAATAATAGGCAATAAAGCATGTGGTATCCAATTAAGGTAATCGGTTTCCCTTACAGGGACACAAAAATGGAAGTAGGATGAAAAGTATCTTGAAAGAGTCGTTTCAAAAGCACACCGCCCCACTAGCAAGGAGTTGTGCAAATTTGCCAGTGCAGTTTGGTTGGTTCTTCTTGTACAATTATATTCTAACCTAGAAACTCATGCATTACTTGTGTCTATGACTTTCTTAAACTCATCTTCAGTTATAATTGTATCCACGATCTTGAGATTTTTCTAAAGATCAAATGTTTCGTTGAACTTGAAAGTGCTTAATGCACCCATACCTTAAAATGAATAGGCATCAATTACGTGACAATGAATTTACTCTGGCATCAGTGGCGTATGAAGGAGGAGTCTGGCATTTACAAACAGAAACATGTTCAGGATGACATAGTCCCTGGCATTCCATATCACTCATTGCATGGGGGCTCAACTTTCATCCAAATAGACTATCCTTTTCCATGCCCAATTCATGTCTTAGGACAGAATCTCAGTTAGAGAAGTGGATAAAATTTTTATTTAAATGAAAAAAAGTACCATTTACAGTTAGAAAACCTTTATGTGACATTTCCGAAGAGATTGGTCTGGCGGCCAACCTTAATAGGCAACCCAAGATTTTGATAAGCTCTGATCTCACCTCCCAGGCCTGCTGTCACAATCACCAAGCCCCATGCTGTTGCTTGGACAGTGTGGCCTCCATGACTACTACCATCAAAAAAGGACCGGGAGGGAGAAGACCAAGACTGAGATGGAGAAGTTCCAGAAGCTGAAATAGAAGGTGATTCACCACATCTAATAGATGAAGAACCTGAAGCGAATGACTCGACCCTTCCAATCCCAGAGTCTGTGTGAGAAACTTGGGAGGGTTCTTCATCCTGGCGACTTGTAGCTCTCTCCAAGACACCATTTTTATTGGGAAGAGGTGGCAACTGCCTTTTACTGTTTGTTCCCCCTAAGTGGTCATCTCCTGTTAGAGATCCAATAGGGGAAGGTGGGTGCGGCATTGAGCGTTTTGAGTGCCTCTTACAATGCACTTCAACAGTTGGAGGCTCATTTTTTATGCTACCGGGCCATGGGATCGCAACGGAAACATCTCTACACTGAAAGTGTTCGTGAGAATAGGTAGTGATCATTCCTTTGCTTTTCGCTGCACCTATATTTCGTTGCTCTTCACGCTTCCATATATATACTTGAGAATCCTCACTTGGGCAGATAACATATTTTCCATCTGCACTGAATGAAGCCGAAATTTGGCTGCTAGTATTTCTGAATCCTACAACCCAATATCATTTCTGTTATGTGGCTGCACATGAATATGTGCCATATTGAGGATATATGTTTTAGTGGACATACCTCTGAACTTCTGAATGATTTCTGAACCATCCACGATTCGAATCCTTGAATCAGCTGAAGTAACAAGCACCTCGGATGGATTGGCTGGGGCAAACTGTTTATAAGCAAAATTAGTTTGCAGTAACTAGTTTGGGAAAGGAACTCTTGTATATGTCAAGATGGAGCGATAAGGAGAAAAATGGAAGATTACCTGGAAGCCAGTGACTTTTCTTGCTTGAGACTTTCTCTTGTGTCGAAGTTCCACATGATCTTTTTGTTTTAATCTGCAATCTAAATCACCAAATAGAGAAAGTGAATATATTTGTCCATGTATACTACATGATTATATTATTAAAATAGAAGATAAGGTTGAACCATGGGTGGTGAAAATGGCTGGGCAAACATGTTAGATCAAGCAACCATTAAGAAGGACAAGAATCTGACAGAGCAGCTCATACCAGCTGTTCTGTATAAACGAAAATTCCCTTTATGTGAACCTATCACAGCACCCTGCAATAATGGAGAACAAGACGTTATTGGAGATATATATATATATATATATGTAATCATGCTAATTTTTTCTACTAAAAAACCACACATATGAATCACAAATTGTGCTATATGTGTCTTTTTTCTTTGAATACAGCACGTGTTGCTCAGTTGACTCAGTTCTGACAAAGACTGGATATGTTCCTTGGTTGAAAGTTTTTCAATAGAGTAAGATAAGAAAGAATGTACTCCTAACTAGTAATTTCAGAAAGTAATAATGCACTTCAAAACTTTTGGATTGCTGTACTCCAAGTAGTTCTGTAATATGTCTTTTAAGTTGAGATACTCCTAACTAGTAATTTCAGAAAGTAATAATGCACCTCAAAACTTTTGGATTGCGGTACTCCAAGTAGTTCTGTAATATGTCTTTTAAGTTGAGATTCATCTACACGTCAACTTGATTAAAAAAATAGCAACCCACTGACATTGTGGGTGCTTGGGAGGGTTAGATATACGCAATCTTACTCCTATTTTTAGGAAGGTTGTTTTTCAGGGTTCAAACAGATGACACTCCTTGGAACAACTCTATCAGTGCTCCAAAAGCCACATTTTAATGCATCAACTAGATGCAGCACCAAATTTAATCCCACTCAAATCAAACAATTAGTTGAACCAGGATATTAAGGGGGAAAAGGTAAACAGATGAATCAGAGGGGCTACCCGGCCATCAGGTGTATAAGAAGCAGCAGTGACCATCTCATGAAGGTCAGCATAGCATGTGAGCTGCCGGTCTGGTATGCTCCAGATTCGAACCTTTGAATCAAGTGATCCACTGATGAAATAGTCATCATCTGTTGGGTTGAACTGTATGCAAGTTACTGCAAAACCAAACACGCATCAGATGCAAAAGTAGGTTAGAAAATATATGAAATAACTATCAGCAAGTAGGTTAGAAAATATTTGAAATAAATATCCTATCGGGCAATTGAGCAGTGATTTCATGCTAAGGCATTCTACCATAATCATTATGTGCAAACATTTTCAGACAGCTCTTGGTTTCCACGTCCCAGAGCCTAACCGTCTTGTCCATTGAAGCTGAAAGCAATAGCTGCCAAATCCATCAAGACTAATTATTCTCAAAATAGTTGTTTCTGATTAGTAGAAAAAGTGAGATTGACTCTGATGCATGAGAAGATCAAATCAAAGGTTGCTATTTTGGCTTCAATGAAATATCACACTTTTTGGAATGTTTTCCTTATAGATTTATTTATTTTATGTTTTTCTGTTTGCAGTTTGCTAGAAGCTAACCTGTGATTTTGACCAAGAGAGGTCCAGGATGTCATCCTGGTGACCTGTAAATGAGAATACTGGTTTCTCTGAGAGAGAGAATACAGTTTCTGGCACATGGACATAATCAGGTTTCATGTTTCCCTTCTTTTTGTTTAAGGCCTTAGCCCTTTTCCTCTTCTCTGATGGCATTGGTGGAAGCTCCGCAAGAGTAGGCCTTTCTTTCCTTCTATCTGATGGCATGGGTGATTGTTCTGTGAGGGGAGGTTGATCTGATGAATTTCCTGCCATGGGATGAAATGGGGTGGAAGCAGCGGAGTTTAGATAATCTGGTGATCTCGTCTGCGTAACTTCACATTCTTGGATTTCCCATACATGAATCACCCGGTCTTCTCCTGCGCTTGCTAGGTAATGGGCGTCTGGGCTGAATCTCATTGTCCAAATGGATCCCTCATGAGCCTGAATTTCTTGACACAAAAGCAAAGCAGTAAATTCCTTGACTGACTTGGCCTGCTGACGGACTTTAATCCACTTGGAGGATGAATTCTTATTAGTTTGTTGATGATCTTCCATTGAAGGATGTTGCTCTCTTTCTCTGTCAACTTTTAGTTCTCTCATGGAATTGGCCACACCTTTGATGTTCTTCAACAGGGCAACCCCCCTTCTCTTGCTGTATCTGACGCTCTTGCTAAGGTATGAATTCGCGCTGAATTTCCTTCCATCCTCGAGTTTTCTTGTTAAGTTTTGGCGCTGCATCAGCTTCTTAACAACAGGGGAATAACCCACGGATTTCTCAAATTCCTCCATGGTGAGCTGCCTCCCGGTTTGGACTTCCCTGAGCCTATTCCACATTCCATCGTCATTGAACTCTTTAACAATGAACTCCTTACCACTATCTAAATCTTTTATCAAAAAGAAGGTACCAAACTGACTATTAGCCGACATGGGCGACATTGAGGCACCGTTTGGCATTGATGCTCTGTTTGTGGCTGCTGTAGGTGATATTCTAACTGTATTGGCATATTGGCATACGCCTGCTTGCAGTGTCAACCCCGAATGCGTTCTGGTAAGATGCTGTTTTGATATTGCACCTATGAGTTCTTCTTTCCTCCTCCTTGTGTATGCAGAAAGCGATTCTATGTCTCCATCTGATCTTGAACGGAATAGCAGATTTGGCGTTGAAGCTGGAGGCGAGGGCAAAGGAGAGGGCAATTGCTCCTGTTTCGGTTCTACGGAAGGTACAGAATCAACCATTGAAGCCTTTGAAGGCTGATCCTCGGTAACTTTCATGGAACCAACAGGCACGAGCTTAGCACTTTTGAAGCTGAGGAAGTTCTTGTTGCTTGTTAACCCCATACCCTGAAGCAGTCGCCTTCGACGTTCCTCGATATCTCCAGGTTCTGCCATCCACAAGTCATAGCTCCCGAAAATGGATGCAGGGCTTTGGACAGCAGACGAGGCTGATGAAATGGCTGAAACAAAAGAAATGCGATTGTTGTCATCCTCATTCTCATCCGAATCCGACCCAGAAGATGCCAAATCCAGAGGAACAACAGAAGATAATCTATCACTTGGTTCGAAGAAGCGATCCTCTTCGTCATCTTGATCACCTAAGCCTTCCCAGTTCATTGTCATTGTCTTTCTTCGTTCCATTGTTAAACGCTTTTTTCTTGATTCTTGTTTATCGATGTACGTTGATGAATAGATATATATATTCAACTGATCAAATCAGAGCGGGGACAAATTACAGGAAAAATGCATCTCGGATCTTTTAGCAAGCTGTGTTTTTCTTTTTCTTTTTTCCTTTTTTCCTATTTCTGTTGTTTAGGAGGGAGAGAGAGGAATGGAAAAGAGAGAATGGTAGAGAGGATGGACCAGAGGAATTGGAGGGCCGATGACCGTTATGGTTTTCTTTGTTTGGTCTGAAAGAAACGGCCAGGTGTTGAATGTTAGTATATATTACCTCCCTGTACTGTTGAAAAAACAAAAATCAAACGGAATTGATTTATAAAAATAAAAGTAAAAAATGAAATAGCTTATGTATATGGAATTATCATTTTTTTATTATTAAAAATAATTTATCAAAGAGTTTTCTTATTATATAAATACCATTATTACATTATTCTAATTTTATTTTCTGATAAAAAAATTTGAAGAAATATTTGTTTTCGCCATACAATTAAGAAATAAATAATGAGTGACTATGTAGCACAAAGTTGGAATTCGGTAGGGTAGGGGAGTAGTGGCTTGCATGATTTGTGAATATTTAAAGTGACGTTTGATTTGTTTTTTTATTTTTTATTTTTAGTTTCTGTTTTATGTATTAAAAATCTTAAAATAAAAAAACAGAAAATATATATTTTTTTTATTTTGAGATTTCCTTGTTTTGGATTAAAAATGTTCAAAACGTTTTTTTATCATTTTTTATTTTATGTGTAAACTTATTTTCTGTTTTTTAAAACAAATTTTAAAATACAAGTGATCAAATTTAAACTGTTTCCTTTATTTTCAAAAATGTAAAATAAAAAAAATAAAAAACAAAAAAACAAACTAAATAAAACCCAAATAATTTGAAGATTCATGCCATGGACTGCCCTGCACGTCGGTTCACCCAATAAATAATTCATATACATACATGATACATGAACTTAAGGGAAGTAAACCTTAATTAGTTGATCTACTCAAAAAGTTAAAAAATAAAGACAACCGCCTCCATCATAGTCATTCAGCTACTGAGTAGAATTAGGAGACTCTTATATAAGAGTGAATTTCTTTTACTTTCCTCTCTTGGTCGACTAGAAGTAATATATATATATATATATATCGGTTCTATACCGTGGAAAACAGGGGTTTTGAATATTTAATTTCATCAGAAGGGCAAATCTGGCAATCTTTTATCTGGACAAGTAAGTCAATTAGCTACTTC
>QLOD02000013.1:2884256-2895066 GCA_003260245.2 Sideroxylon spinosum | reverse complement strand
TATTATTATTATTATTATTATTATTATTATTATTATGCATAAATCTGATGTAAATTGTTGTTATATGATTTGCAGATACTTTGAGGAGGTATCTGAAATGGGTGTTGCTGCAGAGAACGGAGGCTGCAAGTGTGGATCCAACTGCACCTGTGACCCTTGCACCTGCAAGTGAGTCAACCAGCTCTTGGAAAAGCAGAGATGGTTCTATATATCAACAATAATTAATATATAAAGTAGTAGTGTGTCGGGGCTTGGGGATTTGGGGGCTTCTTTGAATTATGAAGGTTCTTTTGACCTCCTTAGAAATAAAGTGGCCATGGTTCATGGTTACTTGGTGTTTGCTTCTTCTGTTGGTAGAAAATCCTAGGTTGATGAGAATCTCTGCTTGTGTCTATGTACGTTGAGTTTGAATGAAATGATAAACTCATCCTTCTCTATTTGATTGGCGACCTCTCTGAGTTTATTTGCATTTCTTTTAAGGCAATCATACTTCTTTATTTCTTTTGGTTTTTATGTAGTGATCCTAATAAAAACATAAAGAGGGGATAAAACCTCCTTCCATAGCAAGAAGGATCTCTTTAAATTTTGTGTTTGGCTGGTATTTGTTGTTCTCAGTTGGGTTGTTTCTAACGTTGTGTTTTGTTTGGTTGCTCCTCCTCATGGTCATAAGACCATTTTTAACCTTTTTTCCCCCCCTTTTTTTTTTTTGACTGTGACTGTTGAGATGAGAAACAGACGTTAGGATCCACTTGAATCTTGCAATTGATAGGCATTCATGAAAAGGATTTTTGGTGAGAGATGCAGCAAGAAAAGAAGAGATCAACTTGAAATTTCACAAGCACTTAAAAGATGTCAATTTCAACGAATCGGAGCTTGCAATTGATTGACATTCATAAAGAGATTTTGGGTGAGAGATGCTGGAGGTTTGGTTGAAAAAAAAAAATTTATCAAAAGTAATAATAAAAATATAAAAGTTTGATATAAAAATAATATATAATAAATTTTAATTTGAAAAAAAATACGAATTTTTGTAATTTCGATAAATTTTTGTATTTATTTTTCTACCGAATAATTTCGCATTAAAGAAAAGAAGAGAGGTCAGGCGACTCGGGTCAACTTGGAAGTTCATAAGCACGTAAAAGATGTCCAATCAGAGCCGCGCATTATTGGTTGCATGATGTCTCTGGGAGTTGGGGGCTACTAGTACTGTTTGCAATCAGGATCTTATATTTACCTTTTTTTTCTTTTTTTTTTTTCGCATTATTGGTTGCACGATTTCTCTGGGAGTTGGGGGCTACTATTACTATTTGCAATCAGGATCTCACACTTACTGTTTTTTTTTTTCAATTAAAATAATAGTGTGAATATATTTAGACTGAATAGTTACGATAAAGAATTGAGTGCGTTTTTGAATTATGGGCTTGTTTGGTCATTAATTAAATACTAAAAGTTATAAAAAGTTAGTATTTTTTTTCAATTGAATTTCGTCACGTATCACCTTTATATTAAATTTTTATATTTTTATTATACTTTTTTATCAATTTTTTTCAATCAAACACCTCCGATATATGAAAAAAATTACTATTATTACATACTCATTTTAATTTTTTACTTAAAAAACTTGTAATATGGATTCACATATTCGATATTTTCATTTATTAATGGACATAATTGTATGTATTAATGATGGTAATTAAATTTACTAATTAACACAACCCAATATAGGATGAATATGGAAAACATTTAATTTGATAATATTTATCACTAACTACGACTAAATTCACATTTTTTTAATAAATAATTATTTTTTAGTACAATTTAAACAAAAGAATATTTGTGCATCACTTTGTTGTTATTAATTCATCCATAAGCATTCTAAAATTTAATAAAATTGGTAAATTACTTACTTGTTTGACATCGAATTTAAACAGCATTACAAAGGATTAAATCTGGTTTAATCCATATTGCAATTTTAAAATTAACATTACAAAGGATGAGTTAAAGAAATCCTATTGAGATGATCATCCACATGTTCATCGTCGAATGAATGCTTCAGCTGTCAAATATTCCTCTTGCAGTTTTACCGAACATGTTGTGCACTTGCTTGGATGAGAGGCCTATCTTCTTCTCCAAATCACTAAGCTGCCATATTCATTGAATTCATATTCATTATAAGCACCATTTCTGCTAACAAAAAGTGACTGAATTCCCAAGCTAGAATTCAAACAATGTTCCTTACCGACTTCAGTGGACTACTTGTTTCTCTCAGCTCAAGTATGTAATCAGCCATTTTCTGTCCAATTCCCTGGATTTTTCAGAAAGTCAATCAGAGAAGTTATGAGTAAAGTGGGGATAATTTTATAACTAGTTTGATGATTGATCGCTTGTATATATTATACCTTCAATTCCATGAGCTCCTCCCTGAAAATAAAGGTAGTACAAACGTTAAATAAATTCTCTATTGCTTGAAGACACCGGCAGAATTGTTACATACAGACACCAGAACTTACCTGCTTGCTGTATTCAAAAAGTCAATATATTCTTGTGTGAGGGAGCTCTGCGCATTCAAGTAAAAAGTATCAGAAAAAATAGAGGTACCACAAGTGCAAGGTAAAAGAGGAAGAAACATGAAGTCCTATGTTGTTACCTTCAAATTAGAACCATGTGCATTGAATTTATCAAGAGGAGTGCCAATTATCTTTTGTGACTTCTCACTAGCACAGTTAAGAAGGAAAGGTGTTCTGGGAGGAGTCTTTGGGTCGAGAAGAACGACACATATTTGATCTCTGGAGGACAATTTGTCGATGTTTATATTGGAGTTGATGGGAGAGAGAACTTTTCTTATGGAACCCTGAAGTGCTTTAATTTTCTCACAAATTGGTGAGGACCCATCAAAATTGGCAGCATTGATGATTGTCATCTTCTCTCCTTTCTCCAATAATGTATCTGTGCGAGAATGGAACAATCTCTAAAGCTTTAAAAAATGGGCCATTTTGAATGATCAAGACCAAAGCCAAGCACAATTTTACAAGGAGTGGCTAAAGCAAGACACTAAAAGTTAGTGGCAAGATACCAGGTGTATATGTTTTTGATTCAAACACAATCTTGTCAGCAGTGGCCTTGGTATCCTCTTCTGTATTTTCCTCAGACGTGACTTCTGGATTTTGCACTGAAGTCTCTTTATTGTCCTCATTAGCAACCTCTAAATTCTGTAATGAAGTTTCAATGTGTAAATACAACAGAGAAACATACTAAGACAACTTCTTACTGAACTTCTTAGTGAGCCAGGATTGTTGCCTTCTTTATCATAAAAAAGTGTGTTGAGTTGGCTTGCGCAAGGTCTTTCAGCTACAAAAAGGAAGAAGGCAAAGGAATGTTTTACCTTCACGCTTGTATCAACGGGACCTCCATTATTGAATAAATTTTTTGGAGGCACAGCTAAAGCCCTACAAATGAGTCAAATAGTCAAGTAAGAGGTCGAGGAATGCTTATGCTTTATAACAGTAAACATTGCCAATCACTAAGCTGACCTTTCTTTCACATTAAAAGAGCCTTGATTGGTGTTAGACTTCTGTTTTGCAAAGCTGTGACATGCACTGGGCTTCTTTACTGAGCGCAGAGAGCTGGGAGTTTTGCTCAATAATGGAGACCCAAAAGCCACCATTTTTTGGGCACTCTTTGGCTTTCCTTTTGATTCAAGCCAAGCACGGAGCTTTGCCTCCATGTCAACTTTAATCTTCGGAGTGCCATTTTTGTGAGCTGAAGGAACAAAATTAGAGATGTGGCGTGATCGAGCTGCCAGACTCACAGTATGTAGAGATTCTTGGTACTCTCCTGGATTCTACAAAAAGCAATATAAGGTGAATCCATAACAAGTTCATCATACGTAAGACGATGTAATGCAACAACTAAAATCCTTACCAAACAAGCCACCATTAAAGCATGACTAGTTCCACCAAGAGAATCTTGTAATATGCGGGTTAATTTGCTTTCTCGATAAGGCACTCGGAGTTTATTGTTGTTTAGTGCATAAATCATATTTGATAATGCAAATAGGGACTGGTTAATTTTGGCGCTTTCTAGGAGACGAATCCCTTCGTTACAAGTCTTTCGGTTGTCTTCATTACCTGGTTAAATAAGTATACATACTTGAGAAGATATGAAAGATATGTTTAAAATTTGACAAACTCATACTATAGACACAACTTTAAGGCATTCAGAAGAATCAGAACCTGCTAAATCTATGAGGTTCAGCTTCCCACTAATAGTAACACCAGAACCATCATCACAAGGAGTTGAAACAGTAATTGAAAGGATCCCATGGCTCCTACTGGAGGCATCATTAAGAGCTGTGTGTGCAACTTTTCTTCTCTGATTTCCGCAAGAAAATGCCTCATGGAAACCAGACATGGAATCAACTGGAACCCGAGACAATCCCTTGAGATGAATCTGCCCATCTTTGTCTTCTAACACTGCAATTTCCTGTGCTTTGACTTCCATAAGATCATAGCACCTGTCCATATAAACTTCATAGTATGAAATCTCTGCAGTACTTCCTGTGCTCTGGCAAAAGGACAGCACTGTTGACATGGCCAGTGGTATTAAACCTGGGATCTCTTCAATACCCTGCAATCACCATCCATTCAATGGCTTTCATTGAAAATGTACCAAAAATAATTACAAACAATTAAGGGCCCGTTTGGAAATCCAATCTTTGGTAACTTTTGGATTTTTTCATTAAAAGTTGATAGTTAAAATTTTTGGTGTGTTTGGTAAAATAAGTAACAATTTTTAATAATTTTTAACAATTTTTGGGTATTTGTTAAAATTTTTTGACAATTTTTAGTAACTTTTTGCATGTTGGTAAAAATTTTGTTAATTTTTGACTTGAGAAAGTTAATTAGCAAAAAATTGACAAAAATTGGTATTTTGCAAAATACCAAAGAAACAAAAGTTGGTTGATTTTTGCCAAATTTGAGCCACCAAACAGCACCTAAATATATATATGTACATATCCTAAAGCATGAAGCTTTACCTCCTACTATCTATGTGGCATAAGAATTAGAAACTTACGTAATGAGCCACACTCTGCCCCATTTATGTTTATTAAAAAAAATTAAAAATTGTGAGAGTTTGAGGGTTTTATAAAACCACTAGGTACTAGTCCCAGAAGTTAGGTTAAAGGAAACTCAAACATCCTAATGGAGGGACTTAAACCTCAAACCTTCCATAATTTGAGCTCCATACTACAAAAACAGTTGTCCCAAAACCTTAAGTAGCATTATATAGACTTATAGTGAGATCTCAAGGCATTGTTAAGCTGAGTTAGAATAAGACCTGCATAGTGTAGGTTTTCCCACTGCCTGTAGCCCCGTATGCAAAGACAGTAGCATTGCAGCCATGAAATATCCCCGGAATCAAAGGCCTCACTTCTCTGTCGAAAATCTTGCTCACATTGTTGTCCTCTTGCCCAAAGAATGAATCCAACTTGTAGCACTCGGTCCGGCTAGACCCAGCCAAAAAAAAACAAATCCCCAAAAAAAATTGAATAAATAAATAAAAATAAATCAGAACCCTTGACTGAGTTCCCAAATTTCTATGATACAGATTTGTTTTTATGTAGAGAGAGCAATAGAAGTCCTTGCCTGGTGTCAGTATCTTTGAGATGAACCGTGACTTCTTGGCTAGATTCGACTTCTGAATCGAGAACAGAGACACAAGGAGTGGATTTGCCGTTTCTGGCGGCGATTTCATGAGGGAGAAAAGGTCGAACCCTGACGATGACCCTGACCTTCGAGATCGGATCGAAATTTGACTCCGTGGGCCTTGCCGGAGTGGACATTTTGAGCGGCCTGAGGTGTCTCTAATGAAGCCCAAACACAGACTCAAAGAGAGAGAGAGAGAGAGAGAGAGAGTGGAATGGGCAAAAATAGGTGATGAAGAGAGATTTCGATTCTGTAGATTGAAGAAGAGGAACTGATGTTTCTTTTGGTTAAGGAAAGAACAGAGAGTGAGGGATTTGACCGTTAGTGACCGTTTCGAAATTTTGTTATGTGTTGGACCTTCTAGTTTGAATTTGAACAGCGAAGGGTGAGGGGTGTCAGGGATAGTTACACTGACACACTTTTAATTATAAATAATTTTTAATTCACGCCTATTATTTATTAGCTCTACATTGAAACCCCTCAATTATTTAAAAGGGATTTCTTTTAAAAACCAATAAAAAAAAGTTATAAAATCAATAATATAATTTTAATAAGACTAAAATACCCTACATATAAAAAGAAAAAACAAATGAAGTAAATAGTTAATTAAACATATACTTCTTCAATACAATTTATCTTTTCATCTATTAACCGTAACATTTTGACCCTCTCATTTAAAAGGGGATTAGAAACCTAATTTTCAATTTACCTCTTTTATTTATTAAACATATACTTTAATCTCCTCACTTATTTAAAAGAGTATTTTGAAATACAAAAAAACAAAATTGTATTTGAAAGATTTTATTATTATTAAAATTGTATTATAGATTTCATCTAACTTTTTTAACGATTTTTAAACACAGTTGCCTCCCTTTTAAATAGGTGAAGGTTGGAAGTATTGGGATTAATAGATGGTGGAGGTGAATTGAAAATCAAATAGTTGAAGGTGTATTTGTGTAATTAACTTTTTATTTTACTTGTTTTCTCTTTTCCGTATTTGAGGGTATTTTAGTTTTATTAAAATTGAATTATTGATTTCATCTAATTTTTTTAGTAGTTTCCTAACAGAGCTCGTTTGAAATATATGAGGAAGTCAAAATATTAAAATTAATAGATGTTGGTGATAAATTAAAAGTAAATTATAATTAAAAGAGTGTTGGTGTAAGTAATCCGGGTATTACTCCGAGTTGGTGGCTTCTTTAATTAATTAATTTATTTATATATTTTTATTTCATTTATTTATATCATAGTTACTTTAATTGTTTGAAAAGGAATTGTTTAATTTACCAAAAATCAATCAAAATTTATTAATTTTTACTAATTTTTGTATTTTTTCAATTAAATTTTAACACATATAATTTTTCTACCAAATTTTTATATTTTTATTATATCTTTTGATCATTCAAATACCATCTAAAAAAAAATTTGTTCGATTTACCGTCGGAAATTCTTAGACACCCGAAATTTCTAACTTAATTTACATTGATTTCCACGTCAAATTAAAGATATGAAAAGAAAAAAAAAAATTTCTAGTTGTCCTATATGGTTCAACTGGGAGATCGAGGTTGGCTAATTTTATTCTTCTGGAAAATTAAGAAAGACTCGGGCTTTCTCATCTTCCGTTCAGACATTGTATTTAATTGGAGGAATTGAACGATCAGATATAAGTAAATATTATAGAATAATATATGAGATTTGATATAAATAAATCTCATCAGAGTTGAGAGTTAGAATTCTGTAATTCTTTTCGCTAAGAAATCCACGAGCTAGGCCACATTTATTGTCCAACTGCATAATAATTGTTAGGTTTCATACTGCTTCACGTCAATCGTATTAAAAAGTCTTATTCTCCTTACATGGTCTTGAATATCCTCACATCATAATTATAGTTTTAGAATTGAGTTATACTCATAGTTCTAACATGTTTATTGTGTTTAGAATTGTATAAAATTATATAAATTTGTAAAAGTTAATATCTCGTACTTTGTGCAGTGAGTGAAAAATTTAAATTTTACAATCTCGTAATTTGTCTTTATAAAGATTTGTAGAGTTTTGTAATATTTTGTTTGGCTCCAAACGATCCCGTTATCAGAGATAGTTTCGTGATCTTTTAGGCATGTAAGTGATGTGTCGACTTATATGCTATCTCGTGTCTCATATCATCATTAAGTGGTTTTATTCTCCTTATAAGATCCTAAGCACCTCATCCCATAACTATGGTTTTAGGGTTAAGTTCTACCCTATGATTCTAATGATAATTTAATAATTGCTTATATATATAAATTTGTTTTTGTGTTTTGTATTTTTGTTTTTATGTTTTAAGAATCTCAAAATAAGGAAACAAAAAAAACTATATTTTTCTTATTTTTAGATTTTCTTTATTTTGGATTAAAAAATGCTAAAAACAACTTTTTGCTATTTTTCATTTTACGTGTAAACTCATTTTCTATTTCTTAAAACAAAATTTAAAAATGCAAGTGATCAAATGTATTTTGAATTGTTTTTCTTATTTTCAAAAGTGTAAAATGAATAATAAGCTCAAAAAAAAATCAAATACTACCTTAGTTATCGCAAAATAACACTCGACTTATATTTTTTTTTCATACTAGGGCAAGACCAAGAAGGGTCTTATGGGGGTTGTTGCCTCGCTGATTTGAAAAATTATATTAAAATTGTTATTTTGTTTTCTAAATTATATTTTTTTTTTATATTTTATCCCTACCATATCTTTACTTCTACTCTTATTTATTTTAAAAATATAATTATACCCCAATTAATTATAAATTTTGAATCCGACGTCTATATCATACTATATATTTATAATCTGTTTTTAGTTGTATGTACCCAAAAAATGGGCCTAACAAAATACTAATGATTGTGATCAATTTACTTAAAAATTAAAAATAACATGGACAAAGGTAGCTCTTCATCGGCTTATAACTAAAAAGAATGTCCTTTGAATATTAAACATAAACCTAAAGGCCATGTTTGTTTGTAGAATAAAATGGGAGATTGGATTAATAGTCCACTATTTTTAATCAAGTTGACTTTAGTCCCATGTTTGGTTTACAGTATTAGAACTCCAGACTGGACTTCATATCCCCCAAAACGGAGGATGAGTAATACCATGAGGATGTGATATTACTCATCCCCCATATCTGGATTTGTTTCCCTCCAAAATCCAAAGGTTCGTAATTATTTTCTATTATATCTTATGTCAAATCACATCTTTTAACCAAATTTATATTCTACCAATCAAACACTACATTTATAATCCCACATCAAAAACTAATCCCATATTTTATCCAATCTCATATTATCCATGATATTAATTATACCCTATCATCTAATCCTTCCAAACAAATATGCTGAACTAAATAAACTCACGCACGTATTCCCATAATTAAGCACTATAAGGAACGATATTTTTATGAAAAATGAGAAACTGACAAAACATAGAAAAGGGTGAGGCTAGAATATTAATAAGATATATTAGTGTTGATTCGTGTGATGTATGAACTTACATAATATTTTTAAAAAAATATAATTTTAAATATATTATAAAATGTTTTAATAAATTTATATAATTTCATAAAATAATTATTGAATTATTTTTAATTTTTTATCTATATTAATATTAATGAGTTGATAGAGTTAATCATAATTTTTATATGAATACTAAAAATTTATATTTTACCAAATTTTGATTTGATTCAATAATAAAAATTAAAATTTATTGTAAAATATATATTAAATCTCAAATTTACCTAATCATTTTGATCTCTTTCTTATTTCAAATTATTTGTTAGTTTTAATATATGTTTTTATTTTTTAATTCTTTATTTATTTTACAAAATTAGCTTAAGTTAGTTAGAAATATTATTAATCTTAATTCTATTAAATTAATTTTTGACTGATTTTTTAAAAATAACTCCAACCAAAAATATAATTTTTGTTAATTGTATGTTGTAAATTATAAAATAACTCAGATATCGAGTATTATTAATTAGATTTATAAATGGTGGTCAACCTAACTAATTTAATTTTAAATTGATCTTAAAAAAAATTACTCTCTAGTTTAATTAATATTTAGGTACTTCCATGCCTAATTAACAATAAGAAGTTTTTTTTTTTAATTTAAAATATACTAAGAGTTATTTTTATGGGAAGAGTTAGATTTGTTTAAATTTAATTAATTTTCCTTTCAAGTTTGTTTAAATTTAATTAATTTTCCTTCTAAGCCTAATTAATTATTTAAATATATAGATTTTGTGACAATAGTCAACCAATATTAAGAATGACACATGATTTAGTGATAATTTTTTGATTGATTTCATAAAAATGAATTAAATTAAAAATATTCTAATTAATTTTAAAAAATATGGTACCAATTTAAATTTTAAACTAAAATTTAGAAAAAAAATCAATCCCAAAACTAATTTTATTTAAAGATTCTTAAAAATAAAAGAATAGAATAATGAATACATAAAGTGCACATAGGATTTGATGATAAAATTTTAATTAATTTTATAAAAGTAACTCAAATAAAAATATTATTACTAATCATATGTGTTTTTATAAAATAAAACAAATATAGTCAATAAGATCAATTGAAAATTAAAATTATTTTGGAAAAATAAATATTCCTAAGCCTACTTTATATTTGATAATCTTAAATTTTAAGAATACTAAGAATTGTTATGGGAAAAATAACTTAATTTTTATTTGAGCTTTTTTTGTACTATTTACTTTAATTCTATTTTTATTTGCGTTTATAAATTAATTACTAACATATTTGAAATATATTAATTTTACAATTATATTATAAGTAAGTAAGTTTTTTTTTTTTTTTTTTTTTTGTAACCATTAGTTCATTTATAGGAAATTTATAATTAAGTGGTATTTTTTTTTTTTTTTTTTTGAGAACCTAAACAAGTGGACTTCCTTTCATATTCAGAACCTAAGGAAGTGAGTCTCTTTTCAGAACAAAAATAAGTGAGTCATTTTTTAGAATTTATGAGTTCTTTAGAATTCATAGCAAAAGAAAAAATGGAATTGTAGTGTTTTAGCATGTAAGACAAAAAAAAAATAAAAGTTTTGTGAAT
>QLOD02000013.1:2455976-2466030 GCA_003260245.2 Sideroxylon spinosum | reverse complement strand
ATGGGATAAGTGCAATGTCCACATACCCAAATGTCTCTCCTCCAAAGTATGAGCTATTTCCAAGCTCATCTTCCAACAATTTGCACCACTCAATCAGCTCCTTCTTGCCGGCTTCTTGCTCCTCCACATCTCCCAACCATACCTTCACGCTAGACCCATGTACCTAAATGAATGAAATTTATGGTGTCCGTAGGACCATATCCATAAGTTAGGTTAGGGCATTTATATCCCATATTGGACAATTATAAGTTTTGAAATTCAATTTAATATTTAAAATTTTTACAAAAAGAATTTTTCGTAAAATATGAATTAACTAAGTTACCTTTATTAGTTTGTTTTAAAAAAAAAAAAAAGTAATTTAGCCTTTTAGCTCTTTCTTTTTTTGAAAGGCATTTAGCCTTTTAACTCATTTCTATTCCATTTCCAAACATATACATACATACCAACCATTTATCAAGGGAATTCTCATTTTAATTTTTTGACAAATCAAATTGCATTCCCATTCTTGTTCGTATTTTTATTACCGATACTATTGCCAATAACAACCAAACATACCCAAAGTCTCTCCAAAATAGAGTACTTGTAACATGTTTCCATACATTTTAGAGAAGACTATTCATCGCCCCTAAAATTTTTTTTAATACCAAAAAAGTGTTTCTCTCTCATAATTTATTTTATTTTTGGAAAAGAAAACAATGACAAAGGTTAAAAGTTTTAGAGGATGAATATTTTAATACAACATGCATTGCATAGAATAATTTAATTAGGGAGCTGTACATGTTGCAGAATAATTAGATGAGAAAGCTATAAATTAGGAAAATGTTTTTTTTTTTTTCCTAAAGAATATTTTAAAATTTGTTTAAGGAATTTGATGTGAATGACTTCAGATAAACGATGATGATGATGATGAAAAAGAAGAAGAAGAAGAAGATGATGATAATGATGAAGAAGAAGAAGATGGAGAGAAGGAACAGAAAACCTTTGTGTCGATGAAGTTGAACCAGAACCGTGCTTTTGCTTTTAGGTAGAGATCAGAGGGCAACAAAGGAGAAATACCAAACCAAACATCATCAATGTATTGGATTATTATGTCTGACTCACAAATAGGTTTGCCGTTGTGGATCAACACAGGCACTTTTTGATGTACTCTGTTCATTTTCTTAAGCAATGGACTTTTATTTGCCAAGTCCTCGAACTTGCGCTCGTAAACAATCTCTTTCTCCGCCAAGGCAATCCTCACCCTTGTTGCAAAAGGGCTAGGGATGTAATCCAGAAGTACTACTTCATCTGCCATTCTTATGCAAATCCCAAGGCTCATAAAGGTTTGATTCTTACATATATAAATATATATATAGTAGCAAAAACTACGAATCTAGTCCAAATATCAATACTCAAAGCAATTCTGGTCTTATCCACAGCCATTGATGAATAAAAACAGAACCATGAATCCAATTTTCTTATAATCTAACGCCTGTCAACTACAAAATGAAGAATGAATATGACTAGCTACCTACCATTCACAACTACCGCCTACCAAATACAAAATAAAGAATGAACGACCCTGCCTGCTATTCACTACATCAAAAACTACGGTGGACCGGTGTTTAGATGATGATAAAAAAACAAAACAAAAAAGTATAATTAAAATATAAGAAGTGATTTTAAATCATTATTTTTTTTTTCTATTTTCTCTTAATGAATATTTGATTCAAACACAACCTCCATCATAATTAAGGATATCCACGGTTGGTTCACATTAAACTAATCAATATGAATTAATTTAATTTTTTAACCTCATCTTGTAGAATTCAAGCAAGTCGTAACCAATATTGAATTTTTTCCGGATCGATGGTGCGATGATTATGATTGATTCACATTAAACTACTCAATTTTAATTAAATATAATTTTTTCTTAACTTCATCCGGTAGAATTCAACCAACTCATACCTCATCAATTTTAATTATATATGTCGTTTAATTTCTTTCCACATAAGAACATATACATATGTATATGTACATCCCCACCATGTACCCTCACATATTTTTTTTCACTTTCTGTAAAACATGAATAATATGGTACACATTGATAAATTAATGCCTCGTCATGTATAAAAATGCCATGTCCAGTTGGCAAAGACTATAGTACACTATTTTTTTCTAATTTTTAATGAAAAATTATTAGAATTTTTTAAAAGTTAAATAAAATTATTGAGAATTATTAAAAATAACTAACAATTAAGCCCAAGATATTCGTATTAGTTTTATTGTGTATTGTATTGTATTGTATTTTTATTTTTTAAATCTATATTATAAGGCTTGGTTTGGGAAGAAAAAAAGCTAACTTTTTTGTAGTTGGCTACTAGCTAGCTACTAAAAAGCTAGCTTTTTTATGTTTGGGAAGGAAAAAAAACTAACTTTTTAGTAGTTAGCTTTTTAACTTTTTGTTAATTTGACGTTTTTGTCCTTGAATGTTTAAAAGAAGATTAAAATGTAAGAGAGTAAATTTGGTCATTTCAGAAAAAACCAAAAAGCTGAGTAGCTGGTAGCTCTCTTTCCAAATGTTACCTAAATCTGTTCAAATGATGAGATATTTATCTAGAGAGAAGAGAGAGGAAGAGGGGGTTATGGGTCCTATGTGACAGAAAGAAGGGAGGATGGGATTGGACTGTGGACTTCACGTCAACCAGGCACAACATACCCCTAGTTCTACAGCAATCTTGGTCAAAGTAACTAGTGTGGGTTTCCTTACTCACGTACAGCAAAATCTTATTATATCAAATTGTAAACTAACCTAATTGGCCGTTAGCAAATGGATAAAGAAATTAAGATAGTGAGAGCTCACTCAAGAAGAATTTAATTAAACAGTGAGATATTTTCTTTGTATGATAGTGATTGTACACTAGCTCGGATGGTAACTTTGAAAACAAGCTCTAGCAGCTTTGTATGCTAAAAAGACGAGTTTAATCTTGACACGATGTCAGTGTAATAACTTTTTTTTACATGAATGATATAATATAATATTATAATACATCTATATTATAATATTAGGTAACATGTATATATTAATCTAATGGTTAAGATTTTGTTGATCAAGTGTACGGGACAGATTCTAGTCATTTTATAAAGTAACAAAATGTAAAAAATAACAATCACGAGTGCATTTAATATTTTTAAAACTCATTTATTTATAAATAACACTGACAGTAAATAGAAATTGAACTCTCAAAATATTTCGTCCTGTATATGAAGCCCTTTTATCAACATTAACATATAAATTTTTTTAATTAATTTTTTGCCAAGTTAATTTTGGAGGAACAAACACTTCTTATTTTATTTTATTTTTTATTTTTTGGACTGTACCTGTATTAGTATATGGCTTTCGCTAAAGGTGTAAATAGAATTTATTATTATGATTTTTAAAATAATAGTTTATTTTCAACTTCATTTTTGTCTTATATGATTTTTTTTTGTTTAAATTTATTTTCTTTTTTGCTTTTGATCATTTTTAAGTATGTTATTTATGTTTAAAGAAATACAAAAACATATTTAATAAGTTAATTTATTTAAAAAAATAAATTTTCATTTTATTCATACTTTGATTTTCTATTTTAAGAATTTTTTTAAATGTAAATATATCTAAAAACACCCAAAAATAATTTTTTTTTTTTTGCAAAAAAAAAAAACTAAGTTCTTTTAAATTTACAAAAAAAAAAAAAACAGTTTGGAGTGTAAAAAAAAAAAAACAAACAGAAGTTAACAAAACTGAAGTTTTTTAAAATTTAGAGAGTCTAAAGCTATTTTGAAATGACAATTGCATGCTTGTGTTTGATTTAAGATTAATTTTGTTAAAAAATTATATCAAATAACGCATAACAAAATTTTAATAGAAAATTTTGAAAATTTTTAAAATTTTATAAAATTTTTTGCTAGAAATATCAATCTAACTTTTTTGATAAATTTTTAAAAAGCAAAAATTTTTAAAGTGTTTTTTTTTTTTATTTGAATTTAGTCGGAACTCAAATTTACCCAAATGAAAAGGACAAAACACTTAGGGTGTGTTTGTTTAGAGGGATTGAATGATGAAATATATGTAATACTATAAGATAATATATGGCATTGGATAAAATATGAGATTAGTTTTTTATGTTAGATTATAAATGTAGTGTTTGATTGGTGGAATATAAAGTGGGATAAAAAATATAATTTGATATGTGATGTGATAAAAAATAATTCTAAACATTTAAATTTTAGAAAAAAACAAATTTAAAGATGGAATATAAATAATATCATTCCTCATATAAAATTTCTCATCACATGACTTACGGGATAAATAAGCCGAAATAAAACCAATGTCCTGACAAAAAAATGGAGCCAATATCCTGATAAAAAAATTACGAAAGAAACACTTCACAAAATGAATCTGACGGATATTTTATGCTATCGCACCAAACATAACCTTCTCACTTACAGCTTTAAACTTTTGTCCTCACTTTCAGCTGTAATCTTTACCTGCCGCCATTGATATTTAATCATTCGACCGCTTTACTCGTGGATCACGTTTGGCAGCATTCAGACGTAGGAGTGTCAGTCACATGATCATTTTTTTTTTCTTTTCTCAGATCGATAAAATTAACGGCGGATCTGTTTAGAGTAAATAAAAAATATATAAAATTCTATAAAACTTTATAAATAATTATGAATATAAATTACGAGATAAAATTTTATTTATTATATAAAATATAAGATATTAATTTTTATAAAAATTTATATCGTTTTATACAACTCCAAACATATCATGTCAATTTGTCGTATCTTGCATTTGTAAAATAGTTTGAATATGCGATATTTAGGATCCGTTTGACAACACAATCGTTTTTCTGTTATTATTTTTCTGTTATCGCTTTCTATTTTGTACTTTCTGTTGTTATTTATTTTTTCTAAAATGAAAACTAAAGCTGTATTTGAAAATACAGTTTTGTTTATAATTATTAATTTTTTTATTTTCATAAAATATTTAATTTTATTAGTTTTTTTAAAAATTTAATAGAATTAAAAATATAAATTTCATATTAATTTAATTATATTATTTATTTAAAAATTAAATAAATATAATTACTATACCATTTAATCCAATAAATATAAAATATATTAATTATAATTACATTATAATATCTACTAAAATATATTTCATAATAATTCAAATAATTTAATTATGATATTTATTTAAAATGATTTAACAAAATATATTTAATATTAGTTAGAAATAACTAAGTTAAATTAATTATTAAATTTAATTTAGTTAATTAATCTAATTTTGATATTTATTAAAAATAATTTAATAAAATATATTCAATATTAGTTAAATTAATTAGATTAAATTAATTATAAAATTTAAGTTAAATTAATTTAATTTATTTTATTATTCATTAAAAATAATTCAAAAAATATATTCTATTAAATAAATTAATTTAACTTAGTAATTAATTTAGTTAGTATAAAATATATTTTATATTAATCAAATTAATTACTAAATTAAATTAAATAAATTAAAAATATATCTTATTAAATTATTTTAGTAAAATATCATTGTCAAATTAAATTATATTTTATCAAAATTATTTAATGAAATATATTTATATTAATTACATTAAATTAATTATTGTATTAAATTATAATGTTTTATTTATTAAAAATAATTTAATAATTAATATTTCCTATTAAATAAATTTATGTAATAAATAGTTTAATTTAATTATTTATTAAAAATTACTAATAAATATATTACAAATTTATTTAAATAATTTATTTAATTAAATTATATTATTTAATAATAATAATTTTAGTTTAATAAAATATTTAAATAAATTAATTTATTTTAATATGTTAATAAAACTTATAAAAATATTTGTAACAGAAAAAGAAAACAGAGTGAAAATTTTTTTTTTTTTCATTTTTCTGTTTAAGTTTTCATTTTTTTGAAAACAAAAAAACGAAACGAAATTTAACAAACATATTTTTGTTGTCAGTTTACAGAATTTTGAAAACAAAAACAGAAAAAAAAAACTTTACAAACGGGACCTTATTAATTGCATTTATCTCGTAATAAGGCTCCGTTTGAAACGCTCAACTAGTTCTTTGTTTTAGGCTATTAGAATTTTAATTTTTTTTAATAATTAAATTTATTCTCATAAATTTTAAAATTTTAAAATCATAATAAAAAATATCAAAATAACAAAAATTAAAGAATAAGTTATTAAAAATTTAATTTTTTTTCTCAAATATGAAAAAATAGTTTTGTAGCCAACTATAAAAAAAAATTAATTTTTTTATTCAAACTAAGCATATAAGAAATAGTTGGGAGAACTTTTCACAATAATGCTCATTGGGGATATTTGGATCTACATATAAGGTTGTATGTGAAGAAGATTAGGATTGAAAGAAAATGATCCCCTTACATTTTATTACTAAACCAGAAAGAGTATTTATACTCATACAAGAGTGTACATTGCATACTATTATTTAACAGAAGTTAGTTATATGTAACAGAAAAGGTTCTAGATTATTCTCTAAACTGAGGTGATGATACAATACACTGCTGTTGCATCTCAGCTGGTTTCTGCTGCTACACTTGCTTGAGATCAGCTACAGCCTCAGCTGGTCTCTGCTGCTACACCATTGCATCATCTTGTCTAACATCCCCCTTAAGCGAATGGGAAGATCACGAACCAAGAGCTTAGATTGGAGATAGTGGAAACGAGCTGTGGAAAGAGGTTTAGTGAAGATATCTGCAATCTGATCTGAGGATGGAACATAGTGAATACAAAGGGCTTTAGCAACCACTTTTTCTCGGACAAAATGGTAGTCAACTTCTATGTGTTTGGAGCGCGCATGAAAAATTGGATTGGAAGCCAAGAAGATGGCAGAGACATTGTCACACCATAATTCTGGAGTGTGACTTAGAGAGATGTGCATGTCTTTGAGGAGCATTTGCAGCCAAGAAAGTTCAACAGCAGCTTGAGCTAAAGAACGATACTCTGCTTCAGTTGAAGACCGAGCAACAGTTGGCTGCTTTTTGGCAAACCAAGATACAAGGTTAGGCCCTAAATACACACAATAGCCAGAGGTGGACCTACGATCCTGAGCATTTCCAGCCCAATCGGCATCTGAATAGCCATGTAGTGTAAGAGGACTAGAAGTGAATTATAGGCAATAAGAGAGAGTCCCTTTCAAGTAGCAAATAATTCTTTTCATTGCATTGTAATTGCCAACTGTAGGAGCATGCATATGTTGACAAGCAAAATTCGCAGCTAAAGCTAGATCAAGTCTGGTGATGGTAAGGTACTGCAAGGCTCCAACCAAACCTCGATATAAAGTCGGTTGAGAAAAAGGTGCAGAATCCCCATCATGAGCAATAGGCTTAACAGGGAGAGGAGAGCTGTAAGGTTTGCATTCAGACATGCCGGCTCTTTATAGAATGTCCAGAGCAAGCTAGGAAATCTCAGTCCATTTGAAAAATTATTTTACCAAACCCCTAATTATAATCTTCTCAAAGTATTTGGATGTCAATGTTTTCCGTGGCTTAGACCTTACACTCCAAACAAGCTGCACCCAAGATCCATCTTGTGTGTCTTCTTAGGATATCATCCAACAATTAAAGGATATAGATGCTTGGATCCTACCACTGGAAAGGTGTATCTGTGTAGACATGTCATATTCAATGAAACTTCATTTCTTTTTTCTTCTTCTTCAACTGTATCCATCTCTACTCCTTCATTGCCACAACTTCATACTTTCTTTTGGCCATCCTCTCACCATACCTCATCCATTCCATGTTACACAAATTGCTCATCCTCTACCTCTTCTACAATTCTTTCACAGCCCACTTCACTATCTCCTACTTCTTCTATACAACATGAGTCACAAGCTGTATCTTCACTTGACTTAGAACCCTCTTCTTCCATTCCAGTAACAAACTCTCATTCCATGACTACCAGGTCGAAGGCTGGCATTTTTAAACCCAAACATCCTCTTTGCCTTCTTACTTCTCTTATTTCCACTTCACTATCTTCCTCTAGTAAATCTGATTTAGAACCGATTACTCATCAAGAAGCCTTCAAGTCCACAGCCTGGACTAATGCCATGATTGAGGAATACCAGGCTCTCCTGAAACAAGGGGCTTGGACTCTCACTCCATTACCTTCAGGAAAACACGTTATTGGTTGCAAATGGGTCTTCAAACTTAAACGAAATGCAGATGGATCAGTTGCTAGGCACAAGGCCAGACTTGTTGCTAAAGGCTATCTTCAAGAGCATGGACTTGACTATCACGACACCTTCAGTCCTGTTGCCAAACAACCCACCATCAGAGTCTTACTATGCCTTGCTCTCCATTATAATTGGTCTATCAAACAGCTTGACATTTCTAATGCCTTTCTTCATTGCAAACTTGAAGAAGAAGTCTACATGACTCAGCCCCCTGGTTTTCTAAATTCATCTACACCTCAGTATATCTGTAAACTCAACAAAGCATGGTATGGTCTCAAACAAGCTCCTAGAGCTTGGTTCTCTACATTCTCAGCTTTCTTGATCTCTCAAGGCTTCAAAGCTAGTCACCGTGACTCATCATTGTTTATTCAAAAGACTGCCACAACCATAACAATGCTCTTGATTTATGTAGATGATATATTATTGACTGGCAATGACTCCAATCATATTCAGTATCTCATTTCTCAGATGCATATTGCCTTCTCCATGAAAGAACTTGGTGATGTCAACTATTTTCTAGGCATATCAGTTCAACATTGACCTCAAGGTTATTTTCTTTCACAACACAAATATGCTCTGATACCATGAAGAAGATTAGGATTGAAAGAAAATGATCCCTTTACATGTTATTACTAAACCAGAAAGAGTATTTATACTCATATAAGGGTATGCACTGCACACTATTATCTAATAAAAGTCAGTTATATGTAACAAAAAAGGTTCTAGACTATTCTCTAAACTGAGGTGATGATACAATACACTGCTGTTGTATCTCAGCTGGTTTCTGCTACTTCACTTGCTTGAGATCAGCTACAGCCTTAGCTGGTCTCTGCTGCTGTACCATTGCATCTCTGCTGCTACACCATTGCATCATCTCGTCTAACAGTATGGATGGTCAAAAAAAAAAAATACAAAAAAGGTATAAAATCATTTGGCGTTAAAGAAAAATACAAAACTACATAAAATTTTTATATACATAAATTACAATATTGTAAAATTTAATTTTATTGCACAAAGAATGAAAAACTAACTTTTACAAAATTAATATAATTTTAAACAAATCAAAATTAATATAAAAATAATATATGATAAAATTTGAACAAAAAAAAGTTAAAAAAAGGATAATTTTTTATAACTTTTCATATTTTTTGTAATCTAAAAAGCTCGTATAACTCTACAAATTTTTGCAAAATTAAAATTTTTTACTTACATAAATTATAATATTATAATTTTTATATATTTATATTAATTTATACAGGTTCTAACACAACTAATCGATTTGGAGAGATTATTGTAAATTTCTCTTTTTATTTTAATTTTAACTGGCTGGAATGCAGGGACGGATCAAGTAAGAGCGCACGCTGTGTAACCTAATATGGTCCACTTCATCATCATCATCATCCCGGATAAGCGATATCGGTCTCTGTTTCTCACTCCTTGGTTGCTCATTTATCCGATCCAAACATGGCAATCCGGATTCCTACGGCCCTCCGATGGCCGTCCGATTCGCCTCTTTTCACGCCCGTACAGTACAGACAGAATCTCGGCGCACACACTAATCTCCTTCTCTCTCCTTCCAATCCCCACAAGGTTAGCGACAGCATTGCTTTTTCTCCTTTTCGCATTTAAAATATTCCCCAAAACCCTAGCTTTGTCTCCTCAAAAGGCTAAGAATTTGGTTCTTTTTCATTGTTTGGTGATAGATTTCTTGCTCTGATACTCCGCGCCGTATCTCTCTGGTCGTGAAGTCAGAAACGAGGATGCAAGAGAATCCTGTCTCGGAAGACAG
>QLOD02000013.1:2340728-2353507 GCA_003260245.2 Sideroxylon spinosum | reverse complement strand
TTACCACTGGGGAAAAAATAAGAATTGGTCACTTAATTACTGAAAAAAGTAGTTTCTTCAATTGCGCACCCCGAGGGGGGGGGATTTATAAAAAGACAAGTAAATAGAGAGTTGGGTATCAATGAGCATTTTATTAATCTAAGGATTTTCTCTCTTGGGAGGTTAGAACCGTCCTTGAAATTGGTTCAATTTCTTTTATGGTTTCTTTTAGTTTTCTATCATTTTGTAACCAATCAAACAGTTAAGCTTTAGGGTCTTAATGCATTTGCAACCATTTTTTCTTTGGCTTAAGTATAGTGACCCATGTTGCAGCTTATGTTTTATTGGTGAATGGTGTAGTATTTTGGAATTCCAATCTTATAAAGAACATTAAAGATTGGATGGCGGTTGAATTTTTGGATTTGCTTTAGTTGATTTAATGCAAAGAAGGTAGAATGGGATGAGGATGCCTTGAGGTGGGAGCATTTCAATATAGTTAAGCATGAAGTGGGCTTGTATTTTTGTTTGTGGACAGCTAGCCTAAGTATGTTTATAGATAAGATATTGGTTAATGGGTTGAGACAAAAAACTCACCCCTTAACATTCCCTCTAATTAGTTGTTCACCTTAAATTACTCTGCTTCCAATTCAACTTAGTATCAGAGCCTTACCCTAGGCGTACAATTGCCAAAACCCAAAAACCTTACATCTAGGTTCTGTAAGTGCAACTTAGGATCAACACTTGTCTTTATTGACTGACCATTTCATTCCACTGACCGCCTCACTAGAGCAGTCTCCACACGCTGCAGCGCAGTCAGCACTTGGGATAGATTGGCATCAGGCGAATGGCATGTGAAGTGTCCACCTAGGATTTGGCTTCTTCCATCGTGGTCACTAGCACCTATACATTCTATGGATGGTGTGGCAGAACCCCGAACACAAACTCAAGCCAATATAGATGATTCCATGACATTGTAGCTTTATCCACATTAATGAATTCACTAGGGTTGGTTTTTGGTTCGATGAGTATGCAAGCTGAAGAACAAGTGGCTAGGCTTTGATGAGTGATCACAAGAATAATTTCTCCAGCCGTTGGCGAATAAATCTTCTTTGATTCCTTCTTCATTTTTTTTTAACTTGTAGCATAATTCAAATTTGAATTCTTCCAAATGATTTTCTTCCAATCGAATTATGTTTTCATACAAATATTACCTTTGACTTGGGTCAAGGTTTTGGCACTTCAAATCCCAAAACCTTCAACTGGCTTATCTCTATTTTTTTGTTGATTTCGAGTCATGGTTCTAATACTACTGTTAAGTGGGAGTACACTGCTAAGTGGTTTTAACATTTTTGTTTATTGGTTTCCATGCTTTCCATGCTGGAAATTACCATTCAACATTTTCTCAGCACTTGCTTATGCTGTTGACACTGCTATTCCATGTTTGTACCCACTGCAATGGTGTTGACACCTTTGATGCATAGCCTAAAAACTCCTATATTTCTTTCCACACACCAAGATCAAGTTCTTTTAAAATCTTTTATATAAATTATGCACAAACCAATATATTCATTGAAATTCTTCATCTAAGCTTTGTTATTATCAAAACCATTGTCACAATCATACTAGAAATATTTGGATTAACATTGGATTAACATTATTGTTTTCTATAATCTCCTTTAGAAATTAAATAAGTGGAAGTCATTTTTTTCAAATTTTATTTCCTTTTTTACAATATTTAATCCTTTTTTTCGCAACTAAATTGGACCAGCTCTCTCTTCAAAACTAAACATAGAAAAATAAATATTTTCTACACAATTTTCTCTCTTTCACCTCTTTCAATCTCTATTACTTTCTTTTTCCCTATTTCTGCAACTATGAATCAGCTATTTATATAAACAATATATTCATGAATTTATGTATTGCATTTCCCTGATGTGTTGCGTCCAACATTTTCTAAAAATTAGTGTATTGTGTGTCCATGTTGTGGCAATGTCTCTGCTTCTTAGCACTTGGCTTTCCTCTACCCAGACATTTATCATCTTAGCTTTTAGCACTGCTGTCATCTAACAACCTGATGGCAATATGACAATAAATTTGAAAAACTGGATATATCATCCACTTCAAAATCACAAACCAACCACCCTGCTGCTTTGCACATTTATTTAGAATTACTTTAGAATGGTTTATTTAGCTTAGATATCAAGTTAAGAATATTCCAATGATGGAAATAATTTATTTTCCATATTTTATGTCATTCAAATTCTTATTTTGCTGCAAGTTGATTATTAATTAAAGTTTTATACAATTTTTTCTGTTTTTTTGAGTGGTTTTTGTAACCCTAGCAATAGTTTGATTGCCTACTGTAATTTCTGTTCCAGAAATTCATTATTTGTGCGGAAGGTGTTCGACTCGCGCTCCCTATGATCACGCACGCTGCATCAGTTTGATTAAACAAGGTATCTTTCTCACACCCTCATTTATCTCTTACATACCATTTTGCTGTTGAATTCTTACAGATGATTAAACAATGAAGTGAATTATAGGAGAGTAATTAAAGAAATAATTTTGCAGGCCATATTTGATGGATTGTTTTCTATGTTATTTAGTCATTTTTGGATTGGTCAGTCTGTGGGGATGAACAATTCCTCTTTCATTTGATTATTGCTCACTCTCTTCTAAACATATAAAGGAATGCAATGTTAATTTTGTTCTCCCCCTGTCCATTCATCTTTCTTGCTTGAGTTGTGTGAATATTATGATTGGGGGGCTTCAATATTACTGGTTTGTATTTTCTGCATATGGGTGATAAGTTGCCTGGACATCACAGGTTTCTATTTTCTTGAATATATATATATATATATATAATATAAACCTGGTCCTATTTTTTCTGGGTAAAATTTATTGTTGTGTCATTTATATTGAAAATTTTAGGCACTTTCTGTATATTTTCATAGTTAATGAATAGGTAAAATCTTTGGTCTTTGCAGGTGAGTTTATGAGGCCTGGTCAAGGAACATAGGCATTGCTAAAGCAGCTATGTTTGGGAATTAAATGTCAATCTGCTATGTTTCCATGTTACTTGATGAAAATATTTCTTTGCGAATGGTTTTTACTTTCCTTGGCCATCAACAGAAGAATAGAAATCATTGTTTGCGAGGTTATTGTTTTGAGTTCTATTCAGTTGGACATTATTAGAATTGGACAATAAACCATAAAAGATTTATGGGGAAGTACAATATAAAGATTTATGGGGGAAAGAGGCATTCGGGTCCAGATGGTGAATGTGGCGTGTTAAGTTTTCAAACCTCTTAGGTCTAGAAACATTGTTTAAATAGTTGGTCATTTTTAAATGTCTATATGGTGGAGGATGGTAACCCAATCTGATCTCCAGGCCCGTTCATTCTTGCATGGCTGGACCTATTCTCATGGATTGTGAAGGTGAAAAATGGAAAGAGCCTTGGATTAAGTGGACCAAAATATATTTCGGCATGCTGCCAGAAGGTTTAAATTTTGTAAAGGCCAATCAATTTTTGGCCTCTATACCCACTGCCTATTTTTTTTTTTCCTTCTTTTCTATTGGCAATTGGCCAGCTATGGGCCCATTATCTGAAAACTGAGTCCAGTTAAGGCCCATTAATCTACAAATGAGCCCACTAATCAGAAAATGAGCCTAGTTGAGGCCCACAAATAAAAAGCGCCCAGTTCAGGCCCAACTAGAGCCCTATTAAATTAAAAAGCCCAGAAGGCCCATTAATCTTTAAAAAGCCCGTTAAGGCCCATTAATCTGAAAATAAACCCAGCTATTGGCCCATTAATAAGAGTCCAATTAGGCCCAACTGGAGGCCCACGAATTGAAGGCAATTACTCAGAGAAATAAGCCCAGCTATGAGCTCATTAATCAACCCAGCACATTTAGGCCCAACTAGAGGCCCACGAATTGGAAAATAATCTCAGATAAGGTCCATTAATCTGGAAAAAAGCCCAATTACAGACCAATTAATCAAACAATGAGTCCTACTTAATCAGTAAATGAGCCCGTTTAACGGCCCATTTATCTGAAAAATTAGCCCGGTCATGATCCCATTCTGACAATTGAGCAACCGTTGGGCCGATCCATTGAATACACATGTAGCTCCAACCAAATGACACCAATGAACCGAAGTGCTGCATTAGCCCAAATTTAGCTACACAAAGGCCCATTAAGGCCTCTCAATTCCCAAAACCTTAACGTTGGTCTCTCCCTCATGCCCAAATAAACCCAGTTACAGGCCCGACAATCCACCTCTAATAGCACTGTTGGCCTACTTATAGGCCCAAGAACCAAATTTGTAGGCCTAAACACCATGCATACGCCACCACTGGGGGCCACCCTGGGATCTACACCTAGGCCCAGTTAGCCCAACATGTGTTACAATTAAAAATAATTATCCAAACCAACATCCCAGTAGCCCAACGTGGCAAAAGTCTTAATGCTACCCTAGGCCGAGATGAAACTTCCAGGCCGGCCAATTACCCGCAAACCACCTCAGGAAGCAGCAGTCCATCGCTGTTTCATAATACATAACGCTGCGACGTTACATTTTCGGAGAAGCTGAATACACAAACCAACTAATCCATTTTTGCTACTTCCCTAATGAATACACAAAGCAACAGAATCTCAAGGAAGATGTTAAAACATGCAAACAAAAAGATGCAAACAAAAAACTACCTTATCATTGTTATAAAATGCATTCAAAGGTTCCACCCAGCTCATTTTGCTCAAAATGATGTCACAAGCCATGATTTTGAGACCATCCCAGAGATTTCAACGCGAAGACTTAAACCCTCCATGGAGAATTGTAGCCATCTTACCTCACAAGCAATTGCAAGCCCATGACACCTAAAAAGTTTCGGCAACACATCCAGAATAATTTCAATATGTCCAGGAGCCTTGAAGTGAGTGAAATACTCCTAGCTTGGCCTGCACTCAGTCCATGAACAAGGAGAGAATACAGTAGTGTCAATTATGGGCTCAAATGTCCATGATTGTGAGAAAACTTCAGCCGACACAGACCCAACCTCTTAACCCAGGTGTTATTAGCCATTGAATTTTATATGCCACAATTATTTGGCTAAAATGGCCCATTCTATCCTCAACAAAATATAGGCCTACTGCTAGAGCCTGCGCTTGGAAATTCTACTTAACTTCTACTCACTTGTATCAGAGCTACAAGCTGTAACAAATATTATGCATCATGCGTGGTTAGTCTACTAAATTTCAACTGAGTTAAAAACTCACTTAAATCAGATCTACAAGCTATAACAGATATCATGCATCGTGCATGGTGAGTCATACAAACCAACATCGTACTGGCCTTGAGATGAACTTCATTTTACAAATGATGCAGCCATTTTACAAAAATAAAACAACATAAAATAAAATCTGAACCTCATTATACAAGCTAGTGTGAGTATTATTTTCCAGAGCAAGCAAACGAGGCAAAAGCTGATTTGGACAAACAAAACTGTCACAAAATCCCATCATTCTGAATCTTCATTGATCAATCTGCCAACAAGAGGGAACAATTTCATGTGAAAACCCATGGAATAAAAATTATGTATATATATTACACCATAAGTACTGTTTCCTCTCCCCTAAACTCAATGCATAAAAGTTCATCGTCAGGACAACACCCTTTCATCCACATGTATGAGAAACTAGGCTGAATTATCATATAAAATATATGCGAGATCCTATGGCTGACATTTTATTCTTCATTTCCCTTTTTGATTCTTATCCAGATGTTATTTTCAGTGAATACTTTGATAGGTAACATAATTAACATTTGAGTTCTTCACGTGAGGAACTAGACGACTACTTGGTTGACTTAAATGAGAACAATTCCAACAAAGGTGGCTTCCAATTCGAGTTCAATTGTCTGCAATGCAGGTTTGCGACTAGGTTTGCAAGTTATTATCTTGTTCACTTCCCACCAAAAGAAACATATATAACGACAGTGGCATAAGAATTGTTGTCCCACTATCGGGTTTAGGCAGAGCCAAGATCATTCTATATACAGGGGGACAAAAATCCTAGGGAATATATTAGGTAATTGTTTTTCCCCAAAACAGGGGCAAATGTATTAGGAAGTTTTGGATTGAAAAGCGGGGGTGATGTCATGGCTCCCAGTCTAGCCTTGATTTGTCCCTGTATTTATAGGGACGGTCTTTCCATTTTGAACAGACGTCGTCCTGAATTTCAATCTTTCATATGTGGCAGCTCCTAGTTGCACTTGTGTGAAAGTAACATTTGCGTACTTACCATTTATGGAGAGGGACAAGGAGCTCCTGCTGGCATCCATAATAGTTACCTTTTCTTTCTTGGGAGTTCAGATCTACTTCCTGGCAATAAAGCAAGCTATCTTTAAAATAATTCTACCGGCAATACCAAATATAGCATGTTACAAAGGCCCAGATTAAGAAGCTTTCAAGGACTAACCCAAAATCACATAAAACCTCCCACTCTGACACACACACAATGACGAGACATTATCTTTGACGGTTCATAAAAGTGCTAATTCTAGGAAATTCTCCCTTAGCCTAGCAAAACATAATGCTTTTTGAGTGGTGTATAAAAATGAAACAAGTTCACCATCTGGACAGAAGGTAATGGACCTTTAGGGAACACCATAACTTTTTGTCCATAATACAGTAGAACAGTTTAAACCAAGTGGGGAACGAAAGCAAATGAAACTCTGCAGTTCGTATCATTCATGTTCTTGAGAACCAGGACTTCGATATCATCAACGCATGTTTAAACATTTGGGATGACACAACTGATCTGGGTACAAAATACACTTTAGACACTTAGGTTATGATTGGTACGTGGGAATGGAATGGAATGGAATCCATTCCCACTTTAACCTATTCCCTGTTTGGTATCAAAAAATTAAATTGGAATGCTATTGCATGGGAATAGTCATTCCCACAATAAATGGGAAAAGATATTCCACAATTTAAGTAATAAAATAGCCATTCCATTACAATCATAATTAAAAAAAAAAAAGCAATTACTTTGTAATAAACAAATTTTCTTAATTATTCCCTTGAAGTGTAAAATGACCATTTTACCCCGTAACCTTATTTTCGAACTAGATCCGAACCCAAGCTATAAAATGACTATTTTACCCCTAGGTTTTTTTTTGGGGGGGTTTCAAAAAGCTAATAAAAATAATCTTTCATATTAGTTAATAACTAAGAAATTTTTGATCCAATTCAAACTCGGATTATAAAATGATCACTTTATCCATGGGGTTTTTTTTCGTCCAAATTTGCATTTTGGGCTTCCCAAAAGGTTATTGATCTTAATAACTAATAAAATTTGATCTCAATCCGAACTCAAATTATAAAATGACAATTTTACCCCAAAGATATTTTTGTCCAAATTGACATTCTAAGCTACCCCCGACCTTGTTCTTGGACCAAATTTGTATTTTGGGCACCCCAAATGACTAAAACTATTTATTGACATATTTCTTAATAGTTAAGAAAATTTTGACCCAATTCGAACTTAAATTGTAAAATGGTCGTTTTACCGATGGGCTTTTTTTTTACTCAAATTTGTGCTCCGAAAATAAAATTTATTTTTATAGTTTTTAGAAAATTAATTGTAGTAGTTTTTATTGTATTTCATTAAATTTAAAATATATAACAAAATTATGAAAATTTGAATCTCTAGTCCATTTCCTTTATATTCATGTTGACAGTCAAACAAAGGAATGGAATGAGCATTCCGTTCCATTCCCACAATTATTGCATTCCAACCTCATTCCATTTTCTATTCCATTTCCAAGGCAATAGCTTCATTATGTTGTGAATAATAATTTTACATGCAACTGTCATCATTACCCATATAAAAGCTATTATCATCTACAAACTCTCAAAACAATAAAAACATTTAATCTGGCTGAATAAAAATGTTAACAATCATATTTTTAACAAGCACAACTTTGTTGTGTGATTGTATGTGTGGGTGCGGCCATGGATGTCTTTGAAAGTAGAGTTGCAAATGACAAGTGCAAGTAAAGCTAGGGATCACCTCATAAGGGCAAGGATATCACAAACAAGTCGTAAACCACCAATTGATTGCACCAGAATGCTAGCGTTGGTAGGAGTAATCTTTTTGCAAAAAATCCAACAAATTTTAGTACATTTACAATGAATAAACTAAAAATTATTTATTTAATTTTGTAAGTAATTGAAAACAAAATTGTTTTATTTAGAGGTACAACTCAAAAGCTTAGTTTGTTACAAGAAAATGGAATAGTAATGAGAGTGAGAATGGAATGGGGATGGGAATTTCATTCCCTTGTTTCCTTACCAACATAAAAGTAATGGGAATGAAATAGGGTTTCCGATTTCTATAATTTGGTTGCATATTATAAATATGATGTAATAAAATGAAACTCAATAAAAAATTTACTGACACCAATTTTTTTAAAGACCATAAATATACAATTTTTTTTTGTTTTTAACATCAATTTCTTTTATTATCAAACTTGAGTAAATAAAAAATCAAATGTTTTTATCTTATGCTTTTTACAAACTTGGACCATTTTTTGGTTATTTTCTTTAGCAAAGAGGAAGAAAGAAGAGTCGAGAACTAAGAGCAATTCTAAGGGAATGGTCATTTGCTCTTTTAAAAGAAAAACGAAAATTTGGCAATGGAATGAAATAACTATTCCAAGGGAATGGCTATTCCCATTTTAAACAGTATATACCAAACAAGACAATGGAATGAAAGTGTGGGAATTAACCATTCTAATCTCCTGTATCAAACTATGCTCAAATTTAACTAATCTAGATCATTTAAAACTTGAAGATTCCAGAAAAGCAAAAGTTGTGTTCTTTGTTTCTTCTAGGGTTATAGGACTACCCTAAATAAAATGAGGGAAAAAAATTAAAATACATCTAGAAACAATAAGCAACACAAATGACAGTAAGCACGGATAAATCAATAAATTGCCAATAAAACTTCCATGCCATCTAAAGCTAAAGTGATGGTGATAGCTCTACTTAGCAACAATAAAGCTATATATCAAAATGGCACAGTTAAATTACACGAGCACCTCAATCCAAATGCATAGTCAAAGCAATTTCTATTGAAGTTAATCAACAAACACATGCAACGCGGGCAACATGGTTCCTAAAATGCCTACAGAAAGATCTCACTTGTTGCCGGGAAAATAGTACTTTTTACTTACAATACTAAAGCACATATATCAGAATTCATGGCACTAGTTACATAAGAATAGAAGGCACTTGATGTAAAACCAATGCAACTTACCAAAAGCATAGCCAAAACAACTTTTGTTGAAGTTAATTGCAAAGCACATGCAACTGCTAAAGTTACAACTTTTCTTCATAATTTAAACAACATTAATGAACTTTCGAAAGAGATTTACGACTTATCTAGAAGGAATTAACTCCACCCTTACATGATTGAGAAGTGGAATTTTACGAGCATGCTCACCACAGAGCCTAAGACCATTATGCATCACTGACCAAAAAAAAAAGGAATATTATGCATCAAATAGAAATTGTTAATTACTCAATATTAAATCTTCATAGCAATACAGGTAAAGACTTTTTAACCAAATTTTACCACACACACAAAAACAATGACTACACAGAAACAGGAATTTTTTCTTCTTCCTTTTTTTCACCACACAAAAATAAAAAACCTTGAAATACCATGAATGCCCAAAAATAATAATGACTACATGGAAACAAGAACTTTTTCTCCCCTTCTTTTTTTTGAGTGTGTGTATTTTTTTTTTTTTTTTTTGTGTTGTGGGGGGGGGGTAAAAGTATGAAAACAATAGTGAATAAAAAGTCATATAAAATTTTTTTTCCCCCTCCTATTAATCATAATAGTTTCATCACACATACAAAAAATTCACCCAAACATGCAAGTGATGTGTGTGCATCTTTGTGCAAGAAAAATCATACACTTTTACTCCACTTAACTAGCATAACTAACAGTCAAATATGACAACAGTAAGTCCTTTTCCTAAATTTAAGCATCGGGTAGCTTTGGTTGTTCTTAAGCATGGGGTACTGCAACATGAACCATTTATTTACTCCAATGTATGACGAAGGTCAAGGGTAGAGCCAGAAAATTTTGTCTAGGTGGGTACTAATCATAAGACATAAATGATTAGTGGGGTATTATGGGAGGAATAAAAAAGGAATTTGACTATCGGAAAGGAGGACAAAGAGAAAAAGGTCAAAGTGGGGTTAAATATTTTTTAGTTATATTGGATAGACTAGGTACAATGGCATTGATATTATTGAGTTAAAATTTGTTTTTTCATTGGGTGGGCACAATTGTTACTAGCCTAAATTTGTTTTCCTTTATTGGGTGGGCACAATTGGCATTGAATTAAAAAAAAATTTCCATTTCTTGGGTGGGTACAATTAAGCACAAAAAACAACATTAATAGCATAATTTTTTTTTTCGAGGGTGGGCACGTGCCCTCCCCCCCCCCAGGCCAAGCTTGGCTCCGCCCGTGACAAAGGTAAAGGTATGAGATATATATTTGATGCTCGTATCCAAATTAGCCAATTGATTCCTCCAATTTTCAACTTGGTTTGAAGAAATTTCCTAGCCTTTGAATCGGTGACCTCTACCTCAATAAGCAGAGGTCTTACCGCTGAACTGTCCCATGTGGACCAAAATTCTTTTTGCTTAAACAATTTGAATTCTAAAATACACACAATCAACTTGAATACTAAAATACACACAATCTACAATTTCTTTCAAATCAAAGGCAAGTGGCCAACTTGAACCAGTTTCGCTTATGCCTAAGAAGCATCCGCTTAATGAACTTCATACAAATAGAAATGATCTCACTTGACTAGTTATTGTGTCTAAATCCCAGGTTCAATAGTAGTATTAGGTCAGCAAATTATGAAATGTAGGTAAATTTTAGGCCCTTAGTCCAGAAAGAAGCTAGTGATGTACCTGTCAGCTCACTCTCAGGTTATGTATCAATCAATATAACCATAGCTAATCTAAGAAAATTGAAGATATGAAAGCATTTACATGCCTCAGCAGGAAAACCATTTTCTTCTGTCTAGACCTTAGTTGTGATGCCTTTAATGAGAACATATATCCCGTCAACTGTCTCAAGAGTAAAGGCATTATATCTCTTAAGAATAAAACATTGGCACAGCTTGTCGTCTGCAGCATAAAAAATTGCATAGTAAACAACCGAAGTACTAGAATTCCATGTCTTCAAAAAATGTAAACAATAATTAGAACTGAGTAAAGCAGTACCATGTGGAACAAAAATTTAAAATAATACAAATGAAATTGGCTATAATTTTTAATGAAAGTGATATGGCAAAGAACTATAATTAATATGGCAAGCGACCAGTGGCAAACAATTGTCCATTTACAGAAAATGGTTTTCATGCAAGGCAATCAAGAATCCTCCCACTTGATCTAGAGCATGAATACAGAAGCGAAAGAAAAATTAGATTGAATTGTCATCTAAAAGCATTGAAGCTATCTAGTTTGCAAACTATAATACAATACAAGCAAGGTAGCTCGAACAAAATAACCATGAGTAAAAGAAAAACAATCCGTAAAAAATGATGGAACAGTTGCACACCCCTGAAATAAGATTAGGGGCCATTATACAATGCGCTTGACCACTCCAACATATAACACCTTTTTTGAAATTTAGAGTTTATTACAAGCTCAAAACCTTTTGTAATTCTTTTTGACTGTGGGGTCACGTTCTTATTCTTAAACTTATAATAGTAAGACTAACAAGCCAACTTTATCTCTAAGCTTGGTAGACAAATTAACAATTTCAGGTTTTTTCAAGTCGTAAAAAATTCCAAGTGTGTTCCTTATCTTGATAAAATAGAATTTGATCCAATGAGGAGAGAACAATTGCAAATCGATTAAATTCTTAATTCAACTTCATGTTGGAAGAAGTACTAACCCTAAGAAGTCTGGATCAGTTTGACTATTGAAACTGATAATCAAAATGTACAGTGAAATACAGAATCCAAAATTATGAAAGAAAAATAAAAGGAAAATACGAGTAAGCATAATAGCATATGCTTAAAACAACCAAAATCCAAAAAAGAAACAAAATAGAAATTGTTTCCAACAAAGTTTCAGATGTTCGTTTAATAATAAACCGAAAGCAATCTGAAGCAATTTCATGTCAAGAAAATTATTGAGAATTTATAAGTGCAATCAAATCCTAGGAAAACACATTAATTCCAAAGAGTAAGGCCAAAAAATTCAAAACCCCATCGTAGCTTATTTTCTTTTGGGCACACAATAGACACATTGATGTTGTCCATTATACAAAACCCCAAACAAATAAGAATTCTCACTCTCGAGAAGTCAATCCTGCAACGGCAAACCTCTTCCCTTGGCAATTCTTTTCGGCCGTAATCAACCACCAATCTTGCAAACAAACCTTTCAAAAAAAAAAAAAAAAAAAACAGACAGAATTCAAACCGAATAAACATTTCCGACAAAGAGAGGGTTTCGATTCGGCAGTTATGGAGGAAGCGACTTACTGTCTTCTGAAAATAAGATTTCATAACATTGACGCCGCCAACGGCGGTGCTGTCGATTGATTGAGAAGCGGAGGCCATGGCCGCGAGAGAAAGAGAAAGCACCGTGCGGTGGAGTTGAGGTTTACCACCGTTGACGCCGTTGGCGACGGTGCTATCTATTGATTGAGAAGCGGAGGCCTGGCCGTGAGAGAGAGAGAGAGAGAGAGAGAGAG
>QLOD02000013.1:2259750-2274073 GCA_003260245.2 Sideroxylon spinosum | reverse complement strand
TTTGTAAAAGTTAATATCTCGTGTTTTATGCAGTGAGTAGAGTTTTATCTCGTAATTCGTGTTTGTAGTGATTTGTAGAGTTTTGTAGAATTTAAAATTTTTTTAAATTTTATTATTCATTAAAAATAATCACATTTTAAAAATTGTTTTTACTAAAATTTATATTATGGAGTGTATTTTCATATAAAGTTGCAAAAAGAAAACTAAAGTGAATAGGGAAAAAAATATTAAATAAATCCAACAATTGAAAATAGGTGAAATTTAAATTATTTAACTTTTCTTATTATATAGATGATACAAATAGTGTAAAATTATATATATCTAAATATTTTTTTATTTATTTTTATTTGTTCTACAACATACTTAAAAATTATCAAAAGTTATTTAATTATATTTAAAATATTATTTTATTTTATTTTATTTAAACTTAGTCAAATAAAAAAATCTTTCAAAAAGATGATTTTTTTTTTTTTGAAGAAAAAATATTTTTTTATGTTTTTGTCTAGTTTTTTCGTCCAGCTCCTTTTCTCGAAAATCCAAAACCCAAAAAAAACAAAAGTCACACAGACAAATGTCCAAACCTCTCCTTCTGGGCTTAAAGTGGCAAAAAAGGCAACCAAGTGCCAAGGGGAAAAAAATATTAAATAAATTCAATCGTTAAAAACATGTAAAATTTAAATTATTTAATTTTTTTATTATATAGATGTTCTAAATAATATAAAAATATATGTATTTAAATATGTATTTCTATTTGTTTCACTATATACTTAAAAATTATCAAAAGCTACTTAATTATATTTAAAATATTATTTTATACTTAACTTTTTTTAACTATATACTTAAAAAATATTTTTTTAATATTTTTACCCAGCTCTTTCCCTTAGCCCCATTCCTCGGAAAAACAACCCAAAAATAAAAATCAAAATCAAAATCAAATGGACGAACCTCCCCCTCCCAGCAGTGTTCTTCTCTTTCCTGTTGATCTGACACGTGTATAAATGTCTTGGCAAATAAGTGGTTTTATTATATAGATAATTTAATTAATTTATTTAATATCAAATATATTTTATTAAATTATCTTTAATAAATATAATAAGTTAACTTAATAAATAATATTTTATTCAATTATTTTAGTAAATAATATAATTAAATTAAATTAACATAAAATATATTTATTAAATCCAATTAATTTTTTAAAACTTAATAAAATTAAAAAAAGTTTTAAATTAATAATTGTAAATAATATTATATTTTCAAATTTAGTTTTAATTTTCATTTCAAAAAAAAAAAGACAACAAAAAAGAAAATATAAACAAAGAAACAATAGCGGTATCAAACAACCATTAAACAATGTATAGATACCTATTAGACAAAATCAATTAAATTTTTTATTTAAGAAAATATAGTGAAACTTTGATTTTCTTTAAAATTTTATTAAAAATAAATATTTGAATTAAAATTTTAGATTTCCTTAATGGTCAGGATTATTTTTTTCTCACTTTTCCATATAAAATATTTTAAATTAATATTTTAAAAATGTGGTGATAAATAATAAAATTTTATATTTTAATCCCTTTTAATTAGTGATTTTTATTTTTATAGGATATTTTTACACTTTTTCAAAACTATTTACACCTTAAATTATAAGTTATTTTTATACTCTTTCAAAAGTATTTTTATGCTATATAAATTGAAATTTTAACTATTTACGCATTAAATTATATTTTTATGTTTTTAGGTATGGACAATTACTAATAATTTAATAAAAAATATTATTTGTAGACAATATAAGTTACTTAAATTAATTAACTAAAATTAATAACTAAAATATTTTATTTACTAAAATAAATTAATTAAATTATTTGTAGACAATATAAGTTCAAAAAAAAAGTTATGACAGTCGGAAGTTGATTTAATAGCGAAAATATAATTTATATAATTTGACGATGTAGGATAAATGCCAAAAAAGTAACTAATTATGTATTTAAAAAAATTTTAAAATAGTTTTAAAATAGTTATATAGTTATAAAAGTATGAAATTTAAATTTCAAAACACAATCCCTATCCCTCATCTATCTCTCTCTCTCTCTCTCTCTCTCTCTCTATCTATCTCCCACCTCCGTGACGACCCACTAAATTTGAATTTCAAAACCCAATTGCCATCCCTTATCTCTCTCTCTCTCTCTCACCCCGTGGGCCCTGCCTTCATCTAAGAAATAAATTTGTTTTATAAATTTACACAAAAAAACTGTAAAAATAACATGTAAAAATAAAATTCACTAATCTAAAGAGACTAATATATTATTGATTACAAATATTATCACATTTTTAAATACATACATTTTTTCACTTTTTGTGTTATCTATATAATAAGTAAGTTAAAAAATTTGAATTTGAGATATTTTTAATTGTTAGATTTGTCTTATAATTAGGATCATTTTTTTTAAGTCATTTCACATGAAAATACTCTCATACTGTTCCAATATTTTGTGGAATATTTTTTTATAAAAGTTTTTAAATTAATATTGTCAAAAAGTGATAATATTTATAATCAATGGTAAAATTTCATACCTTTATTAAATATAAATACATTAGTAAATTTTGATTAGTAATTTTTATTTTTACAAGTTATTTTTACAGTTTCTTATGTAAATTTATAAAATAAATTTATATTTGAGTTATTTAAAAGTGAAATTATATGTCAGTGTCTTTAAACACGGATAATACCTAGTAATCTAACAAATCAAGTCAAATTTGATTTGCAAATAAGGCTTAAATCTTATACACATCCTTTAACATTCTAACGTGCGATACCAATTCACTGCATTCCTTTGGGCTGAAACCCAAATTGAACAAAGCAATTCACTGGGAGAAGGGAGCATTGAACGCACGTGCATAGTCGTTTTTTTTTTTTTTTTTTTGAACAATCCAACTCAACAAGTTAAGTTAAACTTGGTCCGCAGGTGGTTCAAAGGTGTTTATTAACTTAAAAGCTATGAATAATAAATAATTTTAAAATAAAAAATATTGATATATAACAAATTTGTTGTATAAATTTGATATTTTAAAGATAATAATAATTTTTAAATTTAAATTATTATTAAAATTATAAACAAAAGTACTCGTTAAATTATAAGATTGAGAGAGATTGTATAATGCGAATCAAAGAATTTGGAAACAGAGCCTCATTCAGACAAATTAAAGAAATAATTAGATTAATTAGTTAACATGCAGTTCTTATCTCAAAGCACATATCTAGCATCATTTAGGCCAATACAGATCAACCAAATCCTGTAACTTTTTTTTTTTCCCTAAATATATGGTCACTAATTTCTCATTTATTCATATGTATAAAAAGGAAATTTGGGTATGACATCATCCCATTAGAGTACAAAGCTGGTACAGAGATATGCTCCAAATATTATCAATTAGAATCAATTCTTAAATACGAGGATTAGTGCCTGTTAAGATCTGGCTCCTTCACAACAGTCACAGGGCAAGCAGCATTTGTCATCACATAGTTGGTCACGCTTCCCAATATTATCCTGTTTTATTTGATCATCAAAAACCCATATGAATATATATGCATGATTGATACATCTATACATAGATTATGTGATTGTAAAGCTATGGAAGAGATTAAAGAATACCTTCGGATGGCGGTAAGGCCTCTGCTTCCCATGACCAAAGAATCCAGCTTCAGATCTTCAACGGCTTCACAAAGCTTCTCTCTTGCATCACCCCAATACAGTTTGGTAACAATGGTCACCTACAATCATATTTCATTCAATATAACATAAATATATATATCATTAACACTAGCTAGGCCAATTGCATGGTTATTCAATTTTTTCCTTCTTCATTTTTTCCTCTCTCACCCTATTCCTTCTTTTAAGTTCTATATATTTTTATTTATTTATTTCTTACAGAAAGACACTGAAAAGGGGGAAAAAAAATGCTAAAAGAGCAATCACATTTAAAGGAGTAGTTAAGAGCAAATACAAAAGAAATTTAAAATACTGAAGATTTCATATACAGGTAGACACTAAATAGGCTTATTATAAGACTAAATAGAACAGCAAGTTAATAACAAAACATTCATTTCTAATTAAAAAAAAAAATTTGAGAACTTTTTCAAGTGGTGATGAGAACCTCTTTCTGCCTAGAAGCAGTGTCGAGGGTGTCCAGAACTTCGATATCTGTTTTGACATCGTACTTGCTCATAATCTTGGGCTCACGAAACTCAGACAAAGGAATAAGAGCTGGCAATTAAAAACGCAGATCAGTTTTCGATCAGACCATATCAGATTGAATAAAAATTGAGGCCAAAAGTGATGAGAAATGAGGCAAATGATAATAACGAAGATAAAGAAGAAGACAAGACTCACGGGAACCAGAGTTGGACCAGAGGTGGTTGCGAGACTCGCCAAGGGGAAGAGGCTTCTTGATGTGAATGATGTAGAGGGTGTCTCCTTTGTCGGCCAAGTTGTCTACAGCCCATTGCAGCGCCATCTTGCTGCTCTTTGAGAAGTCCATCGCCACTCCTATTTTCCTATCCTTCCCCATTCGCTCTCTCTCTCTCTCTCCTTCAACTGGTTTTTGAAGCCTGTTATATATCAGGGAGAGGAGCAAAAACAAAGATTTGGGTGTGTGTGTCTAAAACTTAAAAAAAATGTGGGATGAAAAAGGCTTTTCTGTTGGCTTTGGAATGGTCTTTTTGATGCTTATAAACATTTCCGTGTGACAGAGCTCCTATTTATAATGAAACAGAGTAGGCAAAGCAATCCGTTGGATAACGTAATGAATTTGCTTGGAGAAAAGTCGATTGAAAAAGCCTCCCGTGAATACCATACATTTTATTGAATTTCGACCATAAAAAACGAATTTGAATATTATCTTTACATAAATAATTTAAAATTTTTGATAATCTAAATAATTTTACCTCCAATACTTAATGCATCACTTATTGTAAATGCACACCAAAATGAAATTAAAATTTGGTTAAAATTTTAAGTATTCCCACAAATTTAATCATATAAAAATATTTTTAACTCAAATATTTGTAAGATTTTAAATTCAATATCAACCTTCTAACATCAAATAAAAAAAAGGGAAAAAAAATTTAAATGATAAAAAATGAAAGACCTAAATTTATTAACTTAGTCCTTACAAAGTAAATGAAACCGATTGTAATTCCATATTTCTTATCAATTAGAGGAGAAATCAAAATTAAGAAGTGATAAAATTGTGAAGATAAATCTGAAAATAAACTTTATTCACTATCTTACGAGAAATCGCAAGGATCAAATATTCTGCCTTTTGGAATTTTTTTTTATTTGTTTAAATATTCTGTTAATTCTTAGTATTACTTTTTCATATTTCATATAAATAAAAACCTAATATGCATACACACCTAACACGATGATTTTCATTCCAAAAGTAAAAAGATAAATGCATAACCATTGCTGCTTCTTTAGTAGTAATTAACTAGATCTTTAAACCAACTCCTAACAAATAGCTCAAACAATATTTAATCCATTTATAAATTAAATTTAGACGGGAGGAACCAAAATTGATAGATGTTAGCCCCATTCTCTGGTAGCCGAGGGAGCAGAAAGGCCAAGTACCAGGTAACTTAGTTATAGTAAAGAGTGACTATATCACGAATTTTATTCTTCATTAAAATTGTATTTTTTATTTTTATTTTGTTGAATTATAGTTAAGTTTTTTGTGAGTTATTTTGATATGGTTTATTTTGACAAATGATCATGTGTTTAATTTTACAAAAATAAATAGAAAATGAAAAGGAATAGGAATAGAGAGGGTTAGTATATGGAAGTATGATGGCAACAGAAAGAAAATTAATAAGGTAAAAATTAAATTATTATTAATGTTATTATTAGTTTTATTAACAGACAACTTCGACGACGAATAATTAAGGTTCCATTTGAAGTTATAAAATTTATTGAAAAATGTTGAAAATCTTTAAAAATTATTTTTTATCTCATTACATAAATTATAAATTCATAATTTTTATTAGATTTTATAATTTTTTATCAATCTAAACGTTTCGTAAATCTTTTTATAAATAAGGAAGAAGATATATATATTAACGAAATTCAAATGAAGTTTAAAAGTAATTTGTTTGAAAAATTAGAAGTGATGTTAAGGGTTTTTCAAAAATTAACACGTGCAAAAGACCAAATATGTCGATTACGTTGAATTCGTTAGATGACGAGGCGAAGATTATTCAAATTAGTTTTGATTTGCAGACTTAATTGCCTACTAATATATTAATATGTACAGTTGTTTGGATTAAAACCCAGGAAGATCGCATTCAAGCGACTGTTACTCACGTACATGACGTCAAAATAAAACATACTTTTCTATAGTCTCTGACCATTAGTTGCATGGAAATTCCGTGCTGTAATTTGCGATCGAGGATTAATCTAAATAATAAAACAACTCATTGATGTGACATTTATATATTCAATCCAATGGTTAAGATTGAATATTTACAATCTAATGGTTGAGATTGATTCCCGTACTTATGACACGAGCTATCCCTAGTATATATATAAGCAGAGTCATCTGATAGAGAATTCCAACTGAAACTGTCCAGACAAATTAACAATACATGGATAAGTCAAGCTTTCAGTTCCCTCTTTCTTTGGGTTTCTCTCTGTACGCCCAATTCTCTCTTCCAGATTTCTCTCTCTCTGTAATTCCTTTTGGTTTAAACGGACGCAAAGAGCCATTGCCCGGTGTAGAGATGACTCCCATGCAGGAGTAGTTTTGTAGAAGTGGGTCAGTTCGACAATAGGGTTTAAAATGGATAAATGGGTGAAGTTGAAATTGGGAAATTTGGAAGCAAATTGGGTTATGGATAATCCAATTACATGGTTGGGCACTTCAAATTGGGTTAATAATAAGTCTGGTAAATTTTGGGTTACGTTAGATAGTCAAAAGGCCCTCGCCTCTAATTCTACCCAGTTATCCAATAAGCCCATATAGACGCAGAATAAATTCCACAAAAAATTAAATCAGTCGAAAATTGTTAATAATTTATGAAAATTAGAATTCGGGTGTTACTATAAGAGTCAGCGGTTCATCTACGGTTTTGAGCGATTTAGCTCGGTTTTTCTTACAACTTTTGAATTAGAAATGTGCACAAATCAGTCTGTTTCGAGTTTATATACAAGGTAATAATTTTGACATTCTAGTGGTATGTTTCGCGCTTAGGGTGCGAGAGGTCCCGAGCTTCAATTCTTGGAATGCCCCTTTGTCTCTAATGCCAAGGTGGTTTCAAGTTTTTGCGACTTTCTCCGGATGATGGTTGATTTTGCTAAATTTCTGGGCATGTCATTAGTCTGTCATTCATCTTTTGCAGCTGTTTCGGCTCACTCCAATGAGTTCTCAATGGTCAAAGCCATGCATGTCTATAGAAAGAAAAAAGAAACTTGCATATAAAATATGCGCAGGTTAGCAATTTATCTGAATTATAATATGAAGATGGTTGGTAACTGGCAGTTTGTTGCAGACGGCCATCCATTGCTTCCAGCAGCAAATTTATCTAAACCGTCAGATGCACTAGTAGCTATATGTACTGTTTATTATTATTATTATTATTATTATTACTTTTTTATTTAACGGGATTTTTTTTTTTTTTTGGGGTAATTAACTGGGTTTTTTTTTTAAGATTGTTCTTTCGGAGTCAAAATATCTCTTTGCTCCTGGGCATTATTTTTTACCTAGGTTTAGATGTCTTTAAGGGGCTGATTGGATGAGAGATTGTATTCCTTTTAAAACTTTTAGCCCTCGTAAGTGTGGGTCCCACACTTAACTCATTGCTTGGATGGCAAACTTTGCCCCTCTCGTCCCCCCTCTTTGATTTCCCTCCCCCCTTAGCTTTCCCGCATAAGGCCCTGCTTGGATGAGGGCAAAACAACCCTCTAAATTTTATACCCGTGGGACCCACCTTTTGTCATGGTTTGGCAAACCATTTTTCCCCCCTCTTCCTTCCCCCCCTTGCTATTCCCCCATCCGTGGGCTTCTCCCCGATAACTTTTGGGTAGCCTTGAGGCTAGCCAAGAATTATCCTGCTCTAGACCCCTGCTTTTTTACGTTTTTAACCTTCGTTATCTTCTCATTAATTTTAAAAAATACAATATTTATAAATTTAATTTTTTAAATAAATTTATAAAAATTTAAATTTTCAATAAATAAATAATATAGTTTCAAATTGTTCAAAAATAATTAAATTGAGTTGGTTTTGTAATTTACTATTTAATTTAATGGGTAACAAAGTTTAGGATACCACAAGGGCAAAAGAGTAATTTGATTATTTTTTCCATCATTCACCCCTCTTATATATAAAATATCCAAACTAAGTTAAAAGTTATCTCCCTTCATAAACATCACATCAATGTGGGCTAACCCTCTAAAAATAATACCCCCTCTTATCTTATGCCCTCTCTAAAACTTATCCCCTACAATTTTAGCACCATCCAATCGGTCTCTAAAGGGGATAATTTTTTAGCACCCCTAGGGTCGGCCAAAAATTATCCTCCTTTAAACCCCTTATTTTTTTTCTTTTTTAGCTTTCATTAATAGTATTGTTAATTTGATCAAAATAAATATAATGCTAGTAAAAAAATAGATAAGCCAACAAATCAAAATAAATATAATTAAAAAAATTAGATAATAACCAACTATTCAAAAGTACATATTTAAAAAAAAGTTCTTTAAATAAATTTATAAAAAATTAAATTTTCAATGAAATAAATAATACAACTTCAAATTGTCCAAAAATAATTGAATAAAGTTGGTTTTATAATTTAATATTTAATTTAATGGGTAACAAAGTTTGGGACACACAGGAGTAAAAGAGTTATTTGACTATTTTTTCTATTATTCATCTCCTCTTATTTATAAAACATCCAAACCAAGTCAAAAGTTATCCTCCTCTATAAACATCACATCAATATGGGCCAACCCTCTAAAAATAATACCGCCTCTTATCTTGTACCTCCTCTAAAACTTATCCTCTTGAAATTTTAGTACCATCCAATCGAACTCTAAATGTTTAAAAGAATTCTTGAGTAAATTACATATTACTTTAACCAATTTTGGATATAAAATGAGTTATCTTCTTGATCCGTCTTTTGTCTAGATTTGTATTATATGCATCTTAAAAAATTAGAAAATTACTTAATAACAAATTTCTTTTCGACTAAACATATTTCAAATTGATCTAAACTCGAATTGTAAAATAACTATTTTACTCTCAATTTCATTTTTAGTTAAATTCGTATTATTTACAAAAAGTTAAAAAGTATTATCAATATATTTTTCAATAATTAAACAAATTTTTGTATAATGTGAGCTTGGATCAAAAAATAACTGTTTTACTTCTAGATTTATTTTTTGTCCCAATTTATAATTTGAGATTTGTAACAAAATAAAAATTATTTATTAATATATTTTTTAATAGTAAAGATAAGTCAAGGCCGACTTCAATTTAATATACTGGCAAACAATGCAAGATAAGTCAAGGAAGATATGCACCTTGATGGCTAAGTTTGCGGAGGAGGTCAGTGAGTATGTCACATTTGATATATACCCATTTGTCCAGAGTTTTAATTATATCCTTGCTAGGAAGTTTCCAACTACCTATCAACTTCATACTTGACTTTAGAAAATGGAAATATCAAATTGACGTATATTTCCCTATAAAAGAAGGTCCCAAGAAAGAAAATCAAATCAAATCATCAACACCAAAGTTTCAAAACACACACACACAAACAGAGAGAGAGAAAGAAAGCTAATTGGAAGTGTTGAAATGGGAGCAGTGAAGTTGTTGGGTGCTTGGGAAAGCCCTTTTGGCCGCAGAGTTGAGATAGCTTTGAAATTAAAGGGCATCGAGTACGAATATATCGAACAAGATCTAACTAACAAGAGTTCTTTACTTATTGAATCCAATCCTGTTCACAAGAAGGTTCCTGTGCTCCTGCACAATGAAAAGCCAATCTGTGAGTCAGCTATCATTCTCGAGTACATTGATGAGACCTGGAAAGGCACTCCCATATTGCCTCAAGATCCTTATGAGAGAGCTATGGCACGTTTTTGGGCTAAATTCCTAGATGAAAAGGTATGTTTTTTAAGTTTTGGCACTTTTCATTTGAAAGGTTCTTCTATTATGAACTTACTTTTACTTCCACATTGGTGAAGTTTTGTTACGAAAAGTTATAAATTTTTACTTGTATTTTTTATTTTTATGCTCATTTTTTGAAGTTTTATTAACTTTTTTCTTCAAAATTTTGATATATTTTACTAAAATTATTGAAATGGATCATTTAATTTTGTTCTAGTAGATTTTATCAACTCAAAATTCTGATATATCGTACAAAAACCGTCAGAACGGGTCATTCAATTCTGTTTTCAATTGGTTCTTGTAGTAATTTTTAATTTGCCTACTAAATATCAAAAAATGACTAACACATTATAATTTTTTATTTTTATTTTTTAACTTTTTGCCTTCCAAATACAGTGCTTGCCTGCGCTGTGGAAGGCCTGTTGGAGCAAAGAGGAGGAACAAAAGAAGGCCATAGAAGAAGCAAGTGAGCTCCTGAAATTACTGGAAGGCCAGCTCAAGGACAAGAAGTTCTTTGGGGGAGACTCTGTAGGATTTCTTGACATTGTTGCTACCTGCCTAGCACATTGGGTTGGAGTCCTCATAGAAATAACAAGAATTGAGCTGCTGACGGATGAGAAATTTCCCATTTTATGCAAATGGATCAACGAGTGCGTCAACAGCACTGCGGTCAAAGAGAGTTTGCCTGACAAAGAAAAACTAATGGCCTTTTTGACTGCTAAACAGCAATCACCAACTGGGCCACCAAATTATTAGCATTGTCGTAGATCTACTTACTAGCGTTTGCTTGTCGCTTGTATCTGCAAAACAATAAACCTCAGTAGAGTCTGTACTATCAAAATTGCAGACCAGTCCTATCTTTCATGTACTAGTTTATGTGTTGTTATGTTAAAATAACTATAAATATATATATATATTATCAAGTCGGTTCACGAATTTTTTAATGGAACACTTTGACCTAAAACTCGATTTTAGAGGAGTCTTGAATTAAGTTGAAACCAACCTCAAATAACTCACAACTAAATTATTTTGTGATCTTTTTTAAATATGTTGCACTTTAAAAGTTCATTTTCTTATATTTTTTTAATCCAATAAAATGAAATTATTTAGATTAAAAATAAAATTATTTTGTTAAATTCTATATTTCTCATTCTCTCTCTCTCTCTCCCATCAAATTCATCATACAAACAATCAGTTCCTCCACTTTGATGGACGCGGGGGGAGAGAGAGAGAGAGAGAGAAAGAGAGAGAGAGAGAGAGAGAGAGAGAGAGAGAGAGAGAGAGAGAGAGAAGTGGAGGGGTAAGAATTATGAGGGAGCGAACATACATTGTTACTTGCTTGACTGGAAATATTTCATTATTAAGGGGAGGGAAAGTGATCTTTAATTCATTGTTGTTTAACAATGAACAAATAATCGAGACGAAGGATTTCAAAAATTAAGGATTGTGTTAACTTTTTTTCTTAAAATAAGGGTTCTTTTATATTTTAAAAATATTTACTTAAGAATTTTCGTAAATTTCTCCTAATTTATTTTAAAAATGGGCCAAATACTTAAATTATAATCTCTCTCATCAGTGAAGACAGAAGGCTACCAACGTTATTTAATTTACCTTTTTTTTTTTTTTTTTTAACGAAAAAGGGGTCATCATCCGAAATATTATATCCTAACACCATATAAGTGAAAATAATATTTTTGTACAATCTGCATTAAATTTAAAAATTGATTTCAGAATTCGGGATAGCTCAAGATAAGAATTCATTTGCCCACAAAGTTGACTTTATGGTAGAGCTGATCCGCCAACAAGAGTTGGGAGTACGGTGCAGGTTTTGGATTAGACTATCTAATGTGGTGTTGAGCGTTTCAAAAAAAAAAAATTCTAATAATTTCTTCATTTTGAAAATACAAAAAAAATCAAAACTACATTTTTTGACCCTTCAGTTAAAATTTTACGTTGATTATTATATTTTTGAACTTTTAAAAAATGGAAAAAAAAAAAAAAAGGGGTAATACTTGTTTCGCCGCCTGTGGAAATGAAGAGAAACCGATTTGGAACCCAATCAATAACAATTCATTTATCAGTACGGATAATTGAAACTCGACAAGTTTCCGCAGGATCAATGCTTGGTTTTGGGTCAGTTAGATTCTTTTATGTTCATCAAAAGAACGTAGAGGAAAATAAATAAATAAAAAGTGAGGGGAAATAGATTAAGTCTGTTCTTTAGTTTTCTTTTTTCCTTCCTCCCAGACCAAACAAAAGGGATACCATATAAATTCATAGAAGAAGATCTCGAAAACAAGAGTCCTCTTCTTCTCAAGTACAACCCAGTTCACAAGAAGATTCCTGTGCTCGTCCACAATGGAAAACCAATTGCTGAATCCACTGTCATTCTCGAATACATTGATGAAACCTGGAAAGACAATCCCATTATGCCTGAAGACCCTTACGAGAGAGCCATGGCTCGGTTCTGGGCTAAGTTCATAGATGAGAAGGTATGTCACTTTTATTGATCCAGCAAGCTAAGTTCATAAGGCTCAAGCTCGGTCCAATGAGAATTGGGCTCAATATTGGCAAATGTTTTATTGAGCCTTTACCACACCTTAATTTCACTTCTTTGCTATACCCATTATTGAATTTTTATGGATTGGTTGGTGTACAGTGCTTGCTTGTGCTGTGGAAGGCTTGCTCAAGCAAAGGAGAGGAACAAGAGAAGGCCAAGGAAGAAGCATATGAGCTCGTGAAGACACTAGAAGATCAGCTCAAAGATAAGAATTTCTTCGGGGGAGAGAACATCGGTTTCGTAGACATAGTTGCCAGCTTCTTCGGACACTGGCTTCCAATCATTGAGGAAGCATTTGGGGTAGAGCTTTTCACAAAAGAGAAATTTCACAGATTTCACAAATGGGTTGATGAGTTTGTGAACTGCAATCTCATCAAAGAAACTCTTCCTTCCAGAGATAAGCTACTCGCCTTCATCAAAGCTCGATACGTACCAATTCATTAATTAGTACTCACAAATAAGAGTTTCTGCACATGTATTTTTTTCGTCTACTGCTCGTATTCTGAAATTTTCTAGATCAAATAAAACTCTGCAGTATCAGATTGCAGACCCCTTTTTCTTTGTGGCACTAGGTAGTAATTATGTTTGTGCTTAGTTGAAGACTTAAAAGTACTTTTTTGGTTGGAATGAAAAACCTAGTCTGCGATCTGTGCAAGGTACCATCCATGGTAGTATAATGCCATCCAATCCTTGGGCTGTGCTGCTGAAGCTTCTATTTGTGAGTGTGTCCAAGTTGTTTCTTTCTCAATGCTCTCTCCGGGACGGATGTAAAATTTTCACTAAAGGTGGCACCCGGCACCAAACACCAAGTAATATGATAACGAGTTATATCGAAATTAAGATTAGATGATAAATAGTGTTATTTTTAGGGAAATATAAAACTACTCTTGGATATTAAATTAGTTCATATATTTTTTACAATTTAATTGTTAATTGGACTTTTTAGCAGCACCTGAAATCTATTAGAAATATCTCCCATTACTAAAATATATATATATATATATATATATATATATATATTAAATTTATTATGTTATATTTATTAATACTATACATCAAAGTATTCAATAGTATAGTAAGAGAATATATTTTATTTTATAAAAACATTTGATTTTGATTCTTGTTAACTATAATTATGTTAAAATATTTGGAGTTAAACCTTAATTTTCTTATAAAGAAAAATATCTTAAATTTTTAAATAAATTTAATTTTTTAATAAAACTTAAATACAAAGGATATTTTGATAATTTTAAGTCTCAAATCAAGGGTCACTTAGGCCTCAAAGTAGATCAACCCTTCTCTCTCTGTGTGTATATATATAGGTATATATATGTATATAAGCAAAAGCACATAATGGTTTAATTCTCTTTTGCAATCCCTGTAGCTAACAAGTGATATTGACGGTTGAACGAAAATGGAATTATTGCATGATCATATGCAAGAATTAAATTAGTACAAACTAACGGCAATTGCCGAATCAAACACGTCTTATCAAATAACCAAAATTTGGTGTCCGAGTCGGTCCAGAAGTTCAATGTTCTACGTCACAAATATAAACAATATACATCTACGGCCATGGATGGACTATTTAAGGCAAGTCGGTAAGTCAT
>QLOD02000013.1:2138256-2149267 GCA_003260245.2 Sideroxylon spinosum | reverse complement strand
GGGACATGGTTGAAGCAATTCTCAATTCCTCACAGATCCTCTGCTCAAACTCTCACTCCATCTCTCGCCTCTCTCCTTTCCATCCCCACCCCTCCAACAACCACAAACAACCGTCCCTTTCTCCTACTGGAGGTTTCAGCCCCCGTCTCCGCCGTGAGGCGGTGGCGGGATCAGCAACAGTCCCAGAAGCAGAACGTAAAGGGCAAACATATAGTAGTTCCTTCAAGTTAGAGAACCTAACGACATGGCTGTTGAAGCAAGAACAGGAGGGTCACATAGACGCGGAGCTGACCATCGTCCTCTCCAGCATATCACTGGCCTGCAAGCAAATCGCTTCGCTGCTTCAGAGGTCCAGCATCATTAACCTCACCGGAGCTCAGGGCACCATTAACATCCAAGGGGAAGATCAGAAGAAACTCGACGTTATCTCCAACGAGGTTGGTTGGTTCATTGGTTCCATCGTCTTTCTTTTGTATCTTAAATCACTGATCTTTGCGATGAGTTGGTGGATGCACCTACAAGGCTGTCCCAGGCTATCTAGCTGGTCCAATTTTATTTTTTTTTTAGTTCAAAAAATATATTGTTCCAAATTTAACTTATCTTAAATTTTTGTAACCATGTTTATTTTACCTTTAAATCCTTTGTGAAGCCTAAATTTTTGTAACTTAACCCACATTATTTTTAAACACTTTGTTCAGCTTAGGTAAAGTTCAAATCCTGGTCCGCAATGTGCAGGTATTCTGCAACTGCCTGAGATCGAGTGGCCGAACCGGGATTATAGCTTCGGAGGAAGAAGACATCCCCGTTGCAGTTGAAGAAACTTACACTGGAAACTACGTTGTTGTGTTTGATCCAATCGATGGATCTGCCAACATTGATACTTCCTTAACCACTGGATCCATCTTTGGCATATATGGCCCTGATAAGCAATGCCTTTTTGACATTGATGATGATTCCACTGTAACTCTCTCTATCTCTCTCTCTCTCTCTCTCTTACATTGTTTTTGAAGCTAAAATACATATTATTTATACTTGCATGGATAAATATTTGACCTTGGCACAACAGCTTGATGAAGCAAACGAGAAGTGTATCGTAAGTGTTTGTCAGCCAGGGAGGAACTTGCTGGCTGCTGGATATTGCCTGTATTCAAGCGCAGTGGTTTTCACTCTGTCTACAGGGAGAGGGGTTTTCGCATTCTCTTTGGACCCTGCTTATGGTGAATTTGTTCTAACCCACGAAGATATCAAGATTCCCAAATCAGGTAAAAGAATTTACTCATTCAATGAGGGGAATTATGATTTGTGGGATGAGAAACTAAAGAAATACCTGGACCATCTGAGGCAGCCGGCGGGGCCTAATGGGAAGCCATATTCTGGGAGATACATAGGCTGCCTTGTGGGGGAAATCCACAGATTGCTGCTGTATGGTGGCATCTATGGCAACCCCAAGAACAAGAACAGTGCGAATGGGAACCTGAGGTTGTTGTATGAGTGTGCACCCATGAGCTATTTAATCGAACAAGCTGGGGGGAAAGCTACGGATGGACATCAGAGAATACTAGATATTAAACCAACACAGGTACTTCACCATTCTTATCTCTCTCTCTCTCTTTTTTTTTTTTTTGTTTTTGGGGGGGGGGGGGGTTCCCTCATAAAAATTATATTTAAAACCAGGCTTGATCAGCATCTTATATTTATTTACTTGACAGATTCACCAGCGTACCCCGATTTTCATTGGAAGTTCGGATGAAATTGACAAACTGGAGAAGTACTTGGCCTGACAAGTTATGGAGCCAAGCAATCCCCCAACAGTTTCCTCATAGTTTATTGCAAGTTTTTATCATGTCTTAGTTTTCTATGAAAATTTGAATCAAGAAATTAATCTAGTGATGGAATATCATTTTTGCGAATTAATCGATCCAATGTGCAATCAACAATGAAAGAACATAACAACCGAAAAGGAACAAGAAATGTAATTTAAAAGAACAAATACTCCTGACCCAAATAGGAACTTCTATGACTTTTGATTGTAATCTAAAAAAAAAAATGAAAAAAATACATACATATGCATACCGATAATCCCATATGCTTCAAATGGAGTTAGAGGATGCTTCATATGGCGGATTCTGGGCCTGCTAGTTAAAGAGAGCACCGTGAAAACCAAGTACAATGAAGAAACCAAATTATTAACATGAATGTCTAGCCTTGTATATTCATATCTTTCTCCGAAAAAAAGTTTCTGTCATCGTGGGTAACAGCTCAGGCAAAACATGATTAGCTCCCAAATCAAAATTCCATGGTTCCTTGGGCGAACTGTGCAACGCTTAGGAAACGGAATCACATATTTATTTATGTGTCATACTGCTAAATTTTTACCAAAGTTTGATTCCTGATGAAAATAATTAAATGATAATGACAAAAAATATATATATATATAGTTATCATGTGATATTTTAATTACTAAAAACAAATTAGGTGTATATTTTATTGGTTAATAAATTAAGTATTTTTTTTGCAATATAATTTAATAAAAATTATTTTTCTTAAGTGAGTATTAACAATAAGACTAATTAAAAATCATAATAAATATATAATATGATAAATCCGTGGATCTTATGGGTTTAATCACCAGTACTTTAATATAGGAGACAATACTTGATTTAATCACCACTTAAAAATTCTATATGATCTATGTACATCTCCAAATTATAAATTAGCAAGGTTAGCGGCTTTAAAATTACTAACTCAATATCACAAATCTAAAGCAATAAACCTTAAAACATTAATCAGAAAAATATATCTATTTTCTTTAAATAAAAATTTTAAATTACGGTCTTATATATTTCAAAATTTTGGTCGTCGGGTGAACAATTGGCAAGATCCACTCCAAATAATTTTATTGCATGTTAGATGGAATCTAAAAATAAATAAGTTTAGATTTAATTCTTATGCCCATGTAAATATTTTTTTTTTTTTGACAAAAAAAATAGAACTATCATTTAAGATAATTTTTTTTTAATTTGCTATTAAGAAAAAAACTGAGTGGAAATAAGTAAAAAAAGGAAAGAATAAACAAATAATGGGGAATTGAAATTGTTTTACGGGCCAGGCCCAAAGTCTTAACAAAGCCGAAGCCCAAACAGTGGGTAATTGGTTAAGATAGTAATTATCTAAAACCAGGAGTGCAGTAACGTCCAGTGGTTCTTCCTGTTCGAGTCGAAGCATCTTGCTCTGATCGGTGACGAAGATTTGAAGAAGAAGATGAAGCAAGGGCTTCTCACATGGAGTCCTTGCCGCCACTTTCTCTCTCTACCCACCTCTCTAACACTTCACTCCAAAAGCCATTTCCCCGAACCCCCCAGAGGGTTCGGTTCAATCTCCGCAACTATGGAGTCCGTCGATGAACGACTCCTCACAGCCAAGGAGAGAAGACAGCTGAGGAAGGAGAGGAGAGAGAGCAAGCCCTCTTATAACTGGAGAGAGGAAGTGGAGGAGAGGCTCATGAAGAAGCCCAAGAAGAGGTACACTTCCTGGACCGAAGAGCTCAACCTCGATAACCTCGCTCTCTTGGGTCCTCAATGGTGGGTTGTCAGAGTTTCCAGGGTTTCTGGCCAGAACAGTGCTGAATTGCTCGCTCGATCCCTCGCCCGAAACTTCCCTGACATGGATTTCAAGGTAATTTTAATTCTGAATATAGTTTAGATTCGTAGTTTCCGGATTGTGGATTAATTTTGAAATCATTCTCTTCTTATCTTTTTCTACTTTAGCTTTATGCATATGTAGTTTTTGGGGTGCTGAAAGTTTTTTAATTATCCGGAAATTTGTTGAATTCAATTTATTAAGTTTGGTTGTTGCTTTTTTGTATTTGATCCTGAATCTATAATTCTTCAAGTAAAAACTGAGAAATTGATGTGTTCACAGTGAGATATCTGCCAAAATGTTCATGATTGGAATAATTTGGAATTGAAAGCTTCTCTGTAAAACTTTGAAATTCAAGTTGCATGGCAAGTATAAATAGCATTTTTAGATGGTACAAAATTCAGACGCTTTCTTATTTCTTCTGAGGAAATTCATGTATGATTAGGGGTGGACTTATAATTTATAATCGGTGGGGCAAAAATTACCTGCATTAGATTGATTGGAGAAAGGGGTGATATTTTTACAATCAGACTATTTTTTAAGGGTAAATACGGTAAGGGAATAATTTTGCAAAAATTTATTTGGATGGTTGATAAAGGGTCTGCCTGTGTGTATGACGGGGGTTATCAGTGAGGGCAAAGTACTGATGGAATATTTGTACAACTGCAAAACAATGAACGTTCTTTAAGTGCACTTTTCAATTGAGTGAGGGCCATCGCCGGTGTGTATGATCATACAATCCCCTTAATGCAGGTCTACCTGTGTGTATGATCATAATGAGAATTAGCAATTAATGTCAAGTTGTGTGGTTTGGGATTTGGAGTGTCAAAACTCTGACGAAGTCCACGGTGACACGTCCAACTTGGTCAGAGTATCTTTCCAACGTAGTCGGACAGCTTTTAACTACACAAAAACACCTTCACCTCTTTGCTTCCCATGCTATCCCTGCGATAAAACTACCGGCCGAGTGGTGTTCGGCCGAATGCTCCTCTGACGATCAAGTTGGGTGAGGTTCAGGTAAATAATGAAGGTCGGGATTAATTTTGGTAGAGTTTTTTTGTACGTTTTTTCTGTGCTTACCTCTCTCCTTCTTGTTATCTCTTTATACTTTCTCGTACATGTGTGGTGTTTCCCTCCGGGACAATTGTGCCCAGTTATCGTGCATAGTGGAGCGAATCGGGGTAGTTTCAATCAGCGCCGTAATGCGCAGAGGGGTCAGTGTACCAACCGCCCTTTTGCTGGACGGGGGACATCTTGGGTAACTGCCAAGTGTCCCTCCTGTAGATGGGAGACACATGTCCGAGCATCCCTCCTGTGGATGGGAGACACGTGTCCTAGCTCTGAGCACTCCCTCCAAGATTAACTAATTTTTTGGTATTGAATAAGTTGTTTTTTTGGAAGACAAGGGGACAGTGGTCATATATTTTGATGCACATTTTAAAAATGCATCAAATATGGAAAATTTTGTTTCTGAGGATTAAAATATTACATTCCTAGTTAATTATTTTTTATTATGCCGTGGTGATATTTCTTTCGTTCCTTGCACAAAAATGCTTCAGAAACACTGCTAGGTCAGTTCTTGTTATTCTGAGGATTCTATAATGCTTCTTGTCAATTGTTTTCTTTAAGATGCTGTAGTTATGTTCGTGGTGGAGCTTCATCATGGCAGTGTTGGAAATTTAGATTTATAGTGCTAAACATTGAATTACAGATCTAGAAATGATAGCATCTTTGAACTTCTGATTAATTCCTTAATGTTTATTCTCAGGTTTATGTTCCAGCTGTCCAGGTGAAAAGGAAATTAAAAAATGGATCTTGTTCGGTTAAACCAAAAGCTCTTTTTCCTGGATGTGTTTTTTTGAGGTGTGTGTTGAACAAGGAAATACATGACTTTATACGTGAATGTGAAGGAGTTGGAGGCTTTGTTGGATCCAAAGTGGGAAATACGTAAGCATTTGCTTTCTTTGCGGTCCCCTTTTTTTATTTTGTAGAATTACTTGTTTCTAATATGTCTTTGCAAATACACCCACCCAAACTAAAGGTCATGGATTCAGTTTATCGCAACTCCCTCCCTCTAATAAATAATGTGTTCTTATAAGAGAGAGAGAGAGAGAAGGAGAAAAAAAAAAGGTAGTCTTTGAATTTGGAATGTCTTTAATATTTAACAATTATGGTGTAAAGTAAAAAATAGTGGAATACAACTTGGATTTTGTCGGTACCTCTCTTGGGATTTCATAGGACTTATTTAAACTGACACATTTTCTGAGTAGTCTGATTGATGCCCTTTGTCAAAGACTTTTAAAACTTCGATGTATTCAGTTGGTTTCGGATCCTTTCGTGAATTATGAGCAGCCGAATAGTGCATGAGAATGAGTGAGAGCCTTGCATGGGCGAAGGAGACAATCACCATAGTGGCTCACGGTGCCACTTAGGAATGGCAATGGGAGAGCGAGGCAAGCAAGAGAGAAATTACAGGAGTCCAAGTGGGTAAGGAGCAGGTGAAGTGATTGAATCCTGGAATGAATGAGAGTCCTCTTTATTTATAGGGATGGCCGACCCTAGGAGCCTACACTCGGTCATGATGAACATAGCCTGGTAGGGATGCATGTTAAGGGGATTTACGACCACCGTGGAGCCATTGTGTTAGTGCAGTGCCAATGTGCTGTAACAGTGGTCCAACATGACTTCCTTTGGGTCAATATTACTTAATGTTGCAGTGCCATGTATCTCTTTAGTATTGGAGATCTTGGCTGTGGTCAAGGAAAAACCTCCCCGAGGGAGGAGGCCTAACACCTCAATGATGTTCCTGAGCAAGGGTTACGTAGGAGTATTTGTGGGTTTTACTTTGTCGTGGAGTTCATCCTTGGACTCCTGGAGGTGAGTAGGAAAAGGTATCCCAACTGTATTGAGGAGATGTTACTGAGGCATGTCATATGGAAGAGGGTTTCCTAAGTTGGGATATTCTTTGGTTGGGGAGCCTCATACAAGGGTCTTCTTCAGTGAGAGAGTCTCAACTCTTTAGCAAGGGAGTTCTGAGTTATGGTGTCCTTGGTGAAGAAGTTTCTTTTGCTCAATCAGCCTAGAAGGTGAGGCACTATACACTTTGCCTCAGCTGTGAGGCTCTATTTCCTAAGAAGGGGATTCATACCTCATTTCATGAAGCTAACATGTTCCTCGTGGCATCAATCATATAAGAGGCACATAGATCCTGAATATTGCCCACACATATAATTTGAATTTGAGCTAGGGAAGTCCTATTTGAATTTGATTTTACTTTCCACCAAATGGGAAATGGTCTCACTTTCCTGCCATATGGAAAATTGATATTTTGATCAAGGTTTTTTTAAGTTGCCAGCCTCTTTTCTATTGTATGTTTTCCCAACTTTCAGATAGTCCATCAACTATTTTTCTTTTTCATTTGATAAATAGACAGCTCATCAACTACTTTGTCTAATGCAACCATTTTATGTGGAAATTTATGTTTAGTCCATCTTATCAGAAGTTGTTCTTTCTTTACAAATCTGCAGAAAAAGACAGATTAATAAACCCAGGCCTGTATCTGCTGAAGATATAGAAGCAATTTTCAAACAGGCAAAGGAAGAACAGGAAAAGGCTGACCAAGCGTTTGAACAAGAGCAGCAAGGGGAAAGAACCCTCGACCTTGAGAAACTAAATGTAGTATACACTGATTCTCAATTAACTTCCAAAGGTTTTACAGAGTCAATCATAGATTCCAAGCCAAAAAGGCGATCCAGAAAAACTTCACAGCAACTTGCAGGTGATCAATTAACGAGAGGAGATGATAAGCTTCTTAAACCAGGTTCAACCATTCAAGTTATATCCGGGACGTTTGCAGGGTTTACTGGCATCCTTAAGAAACTGGACCATAAGACAGGAAGGGTATGTCCATGTTGTGACCTTAAATCATTAAATGGGCCATTTTAAATGAATCACATGTTAATATACAGCACCAATTCTTGTGAATGTAGTCATAGTTGTTTAGTTTTGCTTTCTCGTTATTTCTCTATATGCTTAATTTTCTTGCAAATCATATGTCTATTCAAGGCATTAAATTGTGACAAAAATTGTTCAATTTTTTGAGAAAATTGTCTTCTTGCAGGCGACTGTTGGTTTTACCCTGTTTGGGAAGGAGACTTTAGTAGACCTGGATGTCAATGAAATAGTTGTGGACACAAAGTAAAGCATACCGGTTCTTTCCTGATGATTTTGAATGTAAGTTATCATTCTCCGGAATTAAAAAAAAAAAAAAATGATCTTTTTGATCGGGTAATGTAGAGTTTTAACATAATGGCAATGATATATGTTGTCTACACAAAATATATATATATTTAGTCTTTTCACGTCTCCTCCCTCTTCTCTTCCCCATTTACATATATTGACGGGAAATGAAGCTTCGTAAGTTCAATTTCTTCTCCCCCCCCCCCAAAAAAAAAAAAGGAAAAAGAAGGTTCAATTTCTGACATTCAACCTTTCAGTTCTCAAGAGGCTATGATGCCATGCATCTCCCGGTACTTTAAGAAGCCAGAACAAATTATAAACTAATTGCTTGTGAAGTTGAGTTTCCAATTATATGAACAGCATCTTGCAAAATTGGAATTGGATACTACTATATTAACCTGTTATAATCTTAAACATCTAGTAATTTGTTTGGAAGGAGCTGTACCAACTCCCTTTGCACCTTCACCAAATTGTGAAATTTTGTAAGAAACCTTTCCTTTGCTCCTCGCTGTCGCTGATGACTCTGGAGACAATTTGATCTTTACTGGGTATCTTGATTCCCTATTTTGAGCGCAAGTAAAATGTAGATAAAGGGTGGGCAGCTGCATAGAAACCTCTTTTTATGTAGAATTCTTTTGCGATTATTTATCTCTCTCATGCATGGATCTGAGCAAAGGGTAAGACTAGAACATGAATATACCTAAATGCTTAAGAGTCCCAACAATTTAATTACACTGCATCTGATCTATCAATGACATCAAAGGTTTTGCGGCCCATTCAAAGACGAATAAGTAGAATGTTTATATATCTATTTGATCTACCGTTTCCTGAGAATAAGATTGCTAGTTCTTTGTTTGGCTATAAGCCTCGAGTATCTCTCTCTGCTATTTCATTGTCATCAAATCACTGCATGGAGTAAAAGATTCAGCATTATCTTTCGGCTTCCATTATTGGAGGCTACCAAACATGTTCCAGCTGTGTGGTGGTCCTGCCATCTATGCACTTGCAGAGCTTTTGATCCTAAAATAAAATTTAATGCGGTAAGTTATTGAAGGTGCTCTACAAAACTTTTCTCATAAAGTTTGTGTGTTGCCCAGCTGATTATAAAGAATTGATTATAGGCACTGCTCACCAAGTAACCTAATTATACGTAAAGGGTTTATTGGCTTGATGGAGCCTTTGGGTTTGGGGCCAAAAGTATGGGACCCTTAGCCATGTGACACGACAACCGGACTCCTTCAAATGTGTCACCCCACCTACAGTTTTGGAGAAAGGGGTGCCCTTTTTCGGTAGGGGTGCCCGCGGTGCCTCCCTCCCCACCACCATTGTGGTGGTACCTCAGACCACCGGTCCGTTGTTTCCTTTCACTTTTCTTGCCCTCGGAAGAAATCGTTTGTTTTTGTACTATTGAGGTAGTGAGCTGGGAATGTGTTAGTCTTAACTCTTTCTTCCTTTTTTTTTTCTTTTTTTTTTTTTTTTTTTTTTTAAATTTGGGTGCTGTAATAAACTCTCTTAGTTTGTTATATTTGGTTGGTGAAACCCTATACCCACATGGGTTGGATGCTGTTTTTCCATTGGTCTTGGGCTTCTTAACTTTTTAACTCAACCAACTTACACACGCCAGTCAAAAGTCAGTAAAAGAATTGCATCGAACGATGCAACCAACTTAATCTTTTTGCACCGAACGATGCAACTCAGTCTTTTTCTTTGTCCAAGTATATTCTTTGCGACATCGGAAAGAGGCATAGGCTCTTTTGACTGCATTGCTCGAAATATAACTGTTTAGGTCAAAAAAAATGAAAAGAAAAGGAATATGAACTGTTTAGGCCATTAATGTGCATGTCTATATTGGCTAAACTGTGTTAGTTATGAGATGAAATCCCTTTTTTTTTTTTTTTGTTCTTTTTTTCCTTACTATTATATATATTCACCTCTCCACCCGTTGTAAGTTGACGTTGACGGTTGAAGCTACATTGGGTATTAGTCAGACAAGAAAAATTTTCAATTTTCAAAGAAAAGACAATTTTGCAAAGCGAAGGTTCGTTAAATGTTAGGATTGATTCGTCCCTATCCGATGCGCACCACATCCAGGCCCACTTGTTTGGCTGTCCCCTCTCTCTCACTCTCTCTCTCTCTCTCTCTCAGAGTATTTTCACTTTCAGTGCAATATTCTATAAAAAGCTATCCTGCGCACCCTTGAGGATTGCCCCTTAACACCCACTCTTAAGAATTGCCTATTGATGCACACTTAACCGAATCATGTCAAATCCAATTTTATTTTACTCGTGCTTAGCTTAGAAAGTAACTTAGTAATTGAATTCAATTCAATATTTGAATTTGAACCCTTATATATACTCGAGCTCAATTTAATAAAAATAATTTGAGCTCCAATTTAACTAATGAATAATTTGATTGATCAAAACAACATTATTTTGGGTTATATCTATATATATATATAGTACTTTTTAAACCGATCACTTAATAGCTTGAGTTTGATTTAAATTTTAAGGAAGTCATAAAAAATTATCTGAATTCTATTTATTTGATGTCTAGAATCAAACTCTAATTAAGCCTCAATTAATTTCAGCTCTAGCAACTCGAACAATTCAATTTGTAATCTCCCTTTATACGTTATATACATACTTTATTATAATTACATTCACCCTCCGTTGTAAAACTTTAGAATGACTTTTCATTTAAAATTATTCTAAATTTTTATTTATCTTTAATTCTCGACATTTTCGCATTACATGCTCGACACAAAACGATTTTACTATCGACATAAATTTCACTACTACATTCCAATAAAGAGAATAATTCTAACCAAAATGCCCATGCATATTTGCCTCTTCTATTTTTTGTTTTTCCAATTAGTTGGACTTCTTTTGATTAAGAATTAAGTTTGGTTATCGAAATTTTAGCAATTTTTAACTTTTACATATTCAACAACTTACAAATTTTTAACAACTATTGGTAATTTTCCACACAAAATTATACTAAACACTATCAATATTTTATCAAACACTAAAAAGCTACTAAAAATTATTGGAATTTTCCAAGCTTATAAAATGTTGAAAAGTTATCAAAAATTTAGTTACCCAACACTCCCTAAAATGAAATGATTTTAACTTCT
>QLOD02000013.1:2007194-2023630 GCA_003260245.2 Sideroxylon spinosum | reverse complement strand
TTTTCTAAACCATCATATTTTTCTCCTTCATACGGCTGTTGCTTATTCAATCTTAGAGTCAAAACAACATAGAAAGGTGGAAAAAAAAAGACTCACCCACAAGCTGCCAACCCCCAACAAACTCATTTGACTACTAATTATTAATCAAACTTTGCTAGGCGATCAGCTCTTGCTTCTATTGGTTCTCTCAATAGTTTGGAATGGATTACCTTCCAACCTAACTAAGCTAAGCAAGCCTAGGATTGTTTTTTTTTTTTTTTTTTTTTGTGGAAAAAAGAAAATTATTAATATACATGGTCCTTTAATTTGTCTATAAATAGCTACTAATTTAAAAATTATGTATTTCGATATGATTATTTATCAATTTCAAATTAAAAATTAAGTTAGGGCACACATTATTTAATGTAGTTTTATAATATTTTGAAAAGAGCTTTTTTTTTTTTTTTGAAGAATAATGAAATTAAACCCTTTTTTGCTAAAATCCATAAATAGAGTAAATGGAAATTAATAGATACATTGGCAATGGAAAAAAATTAAAGTGAAAATGTAAATGAATTTGTCTCACATTGTTTTGATAAAAGATTCAGGTGTACATCTTTGTGTTAACTTTGCTCTTGAGAATGGGTCCGGAAGTATTGAGGTTTTATAATGTGGTATAGTATAGATTAATCAACTTGTTTGATGCCCTATTTCTTTGTATGTCGTTCGTGTGTACATTATTTATATAATTTTGAATAAATATTATTTTTGTCTTAACTAGTTAACGTATTTTACAATTTATTATTATTTATTTGCATATTGTAAAAATAGTCTTTGACATATTATTAATGTATTACAAAATTATATTTTGATTGAAAAAATGGTCTTAGCATTTCATTTGTAAATAAGCAGGCACAAAATTATGAAACAATAATTTTTTTAGTAAGTAATGAAGTGCCAATTAATTTATGAATGAAACCTTTTGTAGGATGATACTCATCATTTTAAATTTCTAATTTGGGTTGGGGGTGATTCTTAATAAGGGATAGAAAAGGAAATAATTCTCTCTATTTTTTTTTTTTTTGGCGCATTATAATGTTGTATAAAAAGATATTGTATAAAAAAAATACAAGGCATTATAAGTTTACATTTTTGTTCACTTATAATTTTTAAATATAAATATTTCAAAAAATAGTGAGGTGTCAACTAATTAATGTATGAAACTTTTAGTACAACACTCATTGTTATGAATTCTACTTTTATTTGAATTGAAAATTTTTAATATTAATATCTTATTTGTTAATTTATATCTCATTTACGAATATCAAAATTATTCCGTTCTTAGTAAATATCTGATGGGTATGGAGAAAATTTTTATTTCTAAAATAGGGATGAAGACCATGATGAGAAAAGATAACACATGTCCTGTTGACATCCTTAATCTAATTATTGTTTGGTCATATAAAAAAATAAACTAATATATATATATATATATATATATAAAAGACAAGCAACACATTTAAATTAAAAATATAAGGTACCATTATTCGCATCCTTACTTTCTCCACGTAGCCTAATTAATTTATGTATCCTATATTTTATTTAAGTAACTTAATAATTTCTTCATTCAACCCATAAATTATACCTAAAGTTTCAAAAATATTTATAAATTGTTAATTTTTTTCAGCAGCTGAATGTTAAAATTATTTAATTTTTTCAATAAGTACATGTTGTAAGTTCTAATTAGTTCAGTAATCACTTAGTAAAATATTTCATTTATTTGTCAAAAATTTGTTTCAACAAGTGATTGTTAAATTTATTTAATTTTTTAGTAAGTAATTGTCGATATTATTTGATTTTTTCAACAAGTTTCTATTAAAATTTTACTCTATTGAAATTTTACACAGGTTTTTTAAAGTATGGATTATGTATAATAGATATAGAGGCTAAGAGTTCATTTTATATTAGTGCATTTTTGTTCTAAGGTGGAAAAATTTTAATTGGGTTATGAAAAAAATAGAATTTCAAATAGCGACACCTAAAATTTATAAGAAAAAAAAGTAAAATTATTTGTTTTCATTGTATTCTTGTTTTTATTAAAACGGTTAAAAGGAAGTAAGGAATGTGAATTTCTCAATTTTGCCTTTAAAAATTTTCAAATTTTCAAAAAACAGTTCTCAGTTATTTTATTTTCGAAAGAAAAAGAAGAAACCAATTAATATTTAATTTTCAACAAAATAGCCTCTTCTGTAAATATTCAAATGGGCAGCGTGGCAAGCCCAACTGGGGAACCCTAGAAAAAGGGCCTGCGAGCAAACACGTGCGCAAAGGTCCAACACGCGTGAGCTCTGTGACAACCCCTTAACGCGACACTGATCAATTCCTTCTTTCCCCTCTTCAATTCAACGACCAAACCGAAATAAGCTGGCTCATTATTGCTAACAGCTCTCTCTCTCTCTCTCTCTCAGTGCATAAGAGGTATCGATTTTCTTTCCCTCTCTACATTTTCGGCCTCGCTGTCGATCGTATCGATGCGCTCTCTCTCTCTCATTGTTTAATTATCTCTCTTTCTCTCTCTTTCGAAGGTCGCACTCGAAGAGTTCCTTCGATCGTCCGGCAGATCTTCTCTCTCCGGCGATTTCAGCCACTCTCCGGTAATCTTCTCTTCCGTCGAACCTCGAGCTCCTACTCTTTGATTAGCTCCGTATCTGCCTTTATTGCATTCAGATGTTTAGGTTTGCTCTGCAATAATCTTGAGCTTTAATTCGACGCGTTTCGAATTTACCCGTGGTTTTTGTATTGTATCCGAGGTTTCTCTGCTGTTTGATCGCCGAGAAAACTTCGGAATAGTGAAAAAGAAAATGAAAATTTGAATCTTATTTCCTAGTTATAAAATTGTCTTCTGGAGGAAAGAAAAATAAAAGTGGAGGCTTCAGTTTCCAAGATTTATGGAAAATTTGGAGCTTTTAGAACTTTAAATTATTTAACTTTCCTCCACTTTCTAAGAATCTAAGCAACCACTGGAGCATTTCTTATTTGTTTTGACAATTAATTTAATTTTGAATTTTTTGCAGGGTTTGATCTATTGGTGGAATTAGCGCGGGAATCGGATAATGGCTTCAGTTTCTTATTCTCCAGTAGCATATACTGGACGCCTGGCTTCTGGAACTGCAGCTTCGGATCTTCTGCGTAGCTCGAGTAATGGAGTTACTGGTGTGCCTTTGAAGTTCCTGGGGAGGGCACGATTTGGCACCACAGGGAGGGATTTTGTGGTCTCTGCTAAGGTTAGGAAAGTAAAGAAGCATGAGTATCCATGGCCAGATGATGCGGATCCTAATGTGAAGGGTGGAATCCTCTCTCATCTCTCGCATTTTAAGCCTTTGAAGGAGAAGCAAAAGCCAGTTACTTTGGACTTTGAAAAGCCTCTTATGGATCTTCAGAAGAAGATAATCGATGTACGCCATTTTTGACAAACGTAATCTGTTACTGAATTGATAACATGTGAGAGTATGCTTCAAAATTTTATTTCTATTGAGTGCAGGTACAAAAGACGGCAAATCACACTGGTCTGGATTTCAGTGATCAAATTATCTCACTTGAGAATAAATACCAACAGGTTCGAGAACTCTACATGCTCCCTGGCTCTCGTTTCTCTTCAGTCTCTACAGCAAATTTAACTTCATTATGGTATAGTAATTGAGAAAATTGGCAAGTTAATACTGAATAACATCTTACGATTATCCTAACATCAATTTGATTTCAGGATCTTATTTGGTCTCTAAATTGTTTGATTGATTGTTCCTCTCTATTGTGATTGTACAAAATACTTTAACACATTTCCAGCTATACTATACTCGTATCCGGAATTCAGTTATAATTGCATTTTGTTGCACATCCTACTACAGTATTCTTCCATGTTTTCTCTTGAATTGCTAGTGAACTGGCTTGCTTATTCCTTCACGATTGCTGTAAATTTATATATGTGTGGGACATTATTGTTGTTGGGTGCTTCTAATCTTTAGTGGGATACCAAAACTTATAAACCATTTTCCAACCAAATCTCAATATCCTATTAAATTCAATGTGTCGAAGCTACTTTTTATTTATTTATTTAACTATATTTGAGAAGGTAGAAGTGTTATGTGGGTTCACAACTTCACAGTAGGATTTTCTCAACCTTTTGCCCCTGTTTTGTTGATTCCAAACCATCTATCTGCACCTGTGGCTGAAGTGGTATTGGTGTGTTAATTGCTTGTGATTCTCTCAACTTAATTTGAATTCTGTATTCAGAATAATGGAAGGAAAAATGAAAAGGAATGCTCCCCCTCTTGAAAAGGGAAGTCACATGTGAAGTTAACAAGAAAAAATGGAGGTTTTAAGCTTCTTATTAATTTAAATTTGTTTTAGCTTTAGTTCTTTCAGATGAAAACATGACTTTTTTTAGACTGGCATTGGAAATGTGTCAGTATTGCTACCAAAATCTGTATGCACTGGTAGGTAAAGGCACTCCATATAATGATTGACTTATGTCCTTACACATTTTAATGGGTATGAGAGGCTCCTGTTATATCATTGTGATATAAGCAAGGCTAATTCTTCCATATTGTTGGATGTGGGATTATAGAGATGCACAATATGCACAAAGACGCTGTTTTGATCACTTGTGGCTTATTTGTGACATCTGTTTTTTTTTTGGGGGGGGGGGTGGGGATAGGTTAATCTGGAGAGGTCAAACCTTCCCGGAATTATACTGACGACTGATAATGGCAGAATCACGGAGTCCCGCAGAGGAGTAAGAATCAGGACAATCTGGAGCGAGCGAGAGAGAGAGAGAGAGATTGTAGTGGAGCGGATGCTCAATCGTCAATACCAGACCTCTAGAGGAAGAGGGATTATATAGGTGAAAGAAGAGTCCTTTTGGCAGTAATCAGGGTTTTAAATTCGTTAGAAGAATGTCTAGCCCTGATTCAATGTATCTAGGGAAGGGTAAAGATTACTCATTTAATTCTCTCTCTGGATTAGTTGGATGAATTCTAACGGTCTTCTAGTTCTAACCTTCAATCAACTGAATCTCCAATGATCTTCCTAGTTATTAGGTTGCTGGGAAGATCCCCAAATCTTGTTCCAAGTCCGAGAATAAAGATGTCCCGCGAGAATGGTGCTTCCGTAACAACGTGTGTTATACAATGTGGTAGTCTTTCCCTCGGCTAACTAACATCATTCTAGGAGAATGCGACTATGCTGCGAGGGAGTAAAGGATGATCCTAGGCATTTAAACCGCGACCCAAGTACCTACAATTAGCCCTCTTGTGCGTGTGCTACTAACTTGGAGTGGGGTGTGCGCACACACAAACGAAAAGTCATCATGACTTCTGACATGGGCATTAAATGTGCCATCGAATTTATTATGATGTCTCATCAAATCTTTTTAAGTGGCGTTTGGGTCTTCTGTGTCAGATCTCCTTTGTATAAATAGTTTCGTTACCAATTCAAAATCGTTTTCATTTCTTTATCAAGGGCAGCTAAGAGGAAAGCAGAGCCGTTAGAAGTAGGGCCCGCTTATTCTCCGGGGGTAAAAGGTGTGTTAAGAAGGGTTGTTATATATCCTTTAATTATCTTTGCGAGTCAAAGTGGAAATACTTAAATAACTTTGTGATGTCTTCTGTTTAAGTAATTCTCCCTGTCACGGCAAAAAAAAGAAACTGGCTCTTCGCTTAATGCTTTGTCATTCTTCCGTTGAAGAGTATCCCATGAGCAAGAAGAAAACATGGAAACACAAGATAAAAATGTTGAGGTTTAAAGTGGGAATTGTCGTGAGAGTGGTTGAGCCAACTGTTGAAATTTCTCCATTAGTGTCAAAAGTAAGGGAACATCTCGAGTTGGCTACTCCATCCCACGATTCTATTCTTTTAGAAGTTACTTCTTTTCCTATTCCTTAAGTCACAGCAAAGTCTCTTCTGAGCCGCATGAGAAAGTTTGTCTGATTTTGTTGAGTGTATGCCTTCAATACTTTTCCCAAATCCATGGATTGTGTCTACTTAGCTTTTAAAGGATTCCATCTCTGTTTCTATTTCAAATTCTAGTTTGAGTGCTGTAAATGTTGAAGATGTTGTTCCTCCAAAATCGGCTAAGTGAAAATTAATTCCGAGTTTCGAGCAAGGTGTCCTGGGAGTTGTTTCGAGTAGAGAAAATTCTAAGAATGCCCAAGTTGATTCTTCTCAACCGTTCCTCATTAATCCTGTTCTTGCATCTCCTGAAAATGTGACTTCAACTCTCTTTTTGTCGACTATCATCACTATCTCGGATTCACCAAATGCTGTTACCTTGGGCTTCATTCCTCTCTTTCCAGTGATCTTTAGTCTTTCGGTTATTGTTCAAGAGAAGGTAGTGGTAAAAGAAAAAAGTAATTAGGTATTCAAGGGGTTGAGTCTAGCCATCTCTTAGTATTGTTGCGGCACATTTTTCATAGGTGTTATCTAGTAATGCTTCAGTTGCCTCTAGGAAAGGAGTTGAACATAGGTTACCAGTTGATCTTTCGTCAGTTACTTTCAGCGATATGCCTCATTTTATTCCTTTCAACTCCTTGGTTAGTGCCACTGTCTCAACTCCATCCTTAGAAATTTTACCAGGCGCAACAATGGCCACCGGCTCGGTCCCTCATTGGACTTCTTTGATTTTGCCTCCCAAAGAAGTGTTCTTTGCTAGCGTTGCTCCTGTCTTTTTGCCATTTCTACATGATTTATACCACTCTCGCGACTATAAGCTTAGCGGCATTCTGTCTAAGCCAAATTTTGTTTGAGCCATGAATTTTCAATTCCTTGGCTCTATAATGCGGAGTTTGGATAAGAAGAATTCGGAGAATTTTACTCCTGAAGAAATAGATTCCTTATGCCAAGGTTTAAATGCAGGTTTTGCCATCTTGACATTCAATGGTTGAAGACTGATCTACGAAAAGCACGCAATCCAGTGCAGGCCTTTCGTGTTAAAGGGGAATTGACTCGGATTCATCGTGATATAGAGAAGATGGAGAAACAGTTTCAAGGTCTGAGGAATGACAAGGCGAAGATATTTAATCATGCTTAGGCCTTAGAGTAACTTGGTGAACCATCGTGGGTTTTTAGTCAAAAGTATATGTAAAAATCTTCTAAGAAGTGAGCAAAGGAGCAATTCCCTTTTGTAATCATCTTTTGTAAGGGGTTGTCCCTTTCTTGGAATAAAAATTGACATGTTATGCTTTTCGATATCTATTTTCATGGTTTCCCCTCTATATTTCTCCCTACTTTTCATTTTATGAACGATAACATTCCCGTGGGGGATGGAATTCCCACGAAAAAACCCCACGAAGAGTATTTCTTAGGGAATATTGGAACTAAAGGGGGTCGTAGGAAGGTCATCTTGGTAGAGGTGTATGCGGATGGAAACTCCTCGAGAGAGTTTCCTTGAAGAAAATTGGGATCAGGTATAAGAAACTTTTAGAGAGGTTGCCTTAGAAGTTCATGGGGATGGGATTCCCAAGGGGTATAATATAATACCTAGAGTGTAATTCCCGCGGGGAGATTACCTGGAGTGGAATTCCAGATTACCCAGAGCATAATTCCTGCGGGGGAGATTACCTGGAGCGTAATTCCCGCAGGGTGATTATCCGAAGTGTAATTCTCGTAGGGAACCTTTAGGAAGGTTGTCTTAGGTATTCACATAGTTGGAATTCCTGCCGGGGAGAGATTACTTGGAATGAAATTTTTAGAGTGGTATTATCCTCCTGAAGTGGGATTACTTAGAGTGGAATTCTCGGAGTGGGATTACTCGAAGTGAGATTACCCAGAGTGGAATTCTCGCGGGTAACCTTTAGGAAGGTTGCTTTAGGAATTCACGGAGTTAGAATTCTCGTCAAGGAAAGATTACCCAGAGTGGAAATTCCAAAGTGGTATAACCCTCCCGAAGGGGGATTATATGAAGCGAAATTCCTGGGGGAAACCTTTAGGAAGGTTACCTTACGAATTCATTGAGTTATAATTCTCGCCGAGGAGAGATTATTCGGAATGTAATAATTCCCGAGGCGGGATTACCTGAAGTGAGATTACCCAAAGTGGAATTCTCATGGGGAACCTTTGGGAAGGTTGCCTTAGAAATTCACGAAGTTGGAATTCTTGCGAGGGAGATTACCCATAGTGAAATTTCTGGAGTGATATTATCCGCCTGAAGTGGGATTACCCGGAGTGGAATTACCCAAAGTGAAATTTTCGAAGTGATATTACCCTCCCGAAGTGAGATTACCCAGAGTGGAATTCCCAGTACTCCTGGAGTATGATTAACCAGTGTTGGATTACCAAGAGTGGAACTTCCGTAGGGAAACTTTAGGAAGGTTGCCTTAGAAATTCACAAAGTTAGTATTCTTGCGGATAAAGATTACCCGGAATGTAATTCCCTGAGTGGGGTTAGCCAGAGTGAACTTTCCGGAGTGGGGTTATCCAGAGAAGAATTCTCAGAGTGAAATTACCCGAAGTGGGATTCTTGAAGTGTACTTTCCGGAGTGGGATTATTCGGAGTAGAATCTTTGGAGTGGGATTCTCGAAGTGGAATCACCCGGAGATTACCCAGAGTGGGATTGCCCCGGAGTGTAATTCCCAGAGTGGAATCACCTGGAGTTTAATTCTTGGAGTGGGATTCCCCTGGAGTATAATTCCCAAAGTGGAATCATCCGAAATTTAATTCGCGGAGTGGGATTACCTAGAGTGTAATTCTTCGGGAGTGGAATGCCTGTGTAGAACCTTTAGGAAAGTTACATTAGGAATTCACGAAGTCAAAATTCCTGTGGGTGAATTACTCAGGGTGGAATTCCAAGACTACACGGAGTTTAATTCCTGGAGTATGATTACCCGAAGTGTAATTTCGGAATTGAGATTACCCGGAGTTTAATTCCCACAAGGATTACTGAGGTAAAATTCATGTGTGGAGATTCCTTCGAAAAACTTGGAATCAAGCATAAGAGACCTTTAGAAAGATTGCCTTCGGAGTTCTTTTGGAGACCTAATTCCTGCGAAGGGAATTTTCCTGGAGATCTGTGAGAGTTCTTTTGGAGACCCAATTCTCACTGAGGGAATTTTCCTAGAGATCTTGAACCAAGCATAGGGAACCTTTAGGAAGGTTACCCTATGAGTTCATTTGGAGATTCTGAACCAAGCATAGGGAACCTTTAAGAAAGGTACCCTAGGAATTCTTTTAGAGACCCAATTCCTATGGAGAGAATTTTACTAGAGATCCTGAACCAAGCGTAGGAAACTTTAGGAAGGTTGCTCTAAGAGTTCATTTGGAGATTTTGAACCAAGCACATGGAACCTTTAACAAGGTTACCCTAGGAGTTCTTCTGGAGACCTAATTCCCATGAAGAGAATTTTCCTGAAGATTCTGAACCAAGTGTAGGGAACCTTCAGGAAGGTTTCCTTAGGAGTTCATTTGGAGATTCTGAATAAAGCATAACGAACCTTTGAAAAGGTTATCCGAGGAGTTCTTTTGGAGACCTAATTCCCGTGGAGGGAATTTTCCCGGAGATCCTGAACCAAGCATAGGGAACCTTTAGAAAGGTTTCCCTAGGAGTTCATTTGGAGATTCTAAACCAAGCATAAGGAACCTTTAAGAAGGTTACCCTAGGAGTTCTTTCGAAGACCCAATTCCCGTGGAGGGAATTTTCCTGCAGATTCTGAACCAAGCATGGAGAACCTTTACGAAAGTTTCCCTAGGAGTTCATTTGGGGACTTTGAACCAAGCATAGGGAACCTTTAAGAAGGTTACTCTAGCAGTTCATTTGGAGATACAATTCCTATGGAGGAAATTTTACCGGAAATCTTGAACCAAGCATAGGGAATCTTTAGGAAGGTTACCCTAGGAGTTATTTGAATATACAATGCAGAGTTTTGTTAGAGAGTTTTGAGTGCCTCCATCATCATCTCTTGGGCGCATTGTTTAGTGGTTTAGGCTTGCTAAAAAACTAGGACTTGCTTTGTCAATATTCTGATTTGATCCGCTATATCGGACATTTTTGATGACTCCCTATGTCGAGATTCGTTGCCGTTATTGCCTTGGTCACCAGCTATAATCAATAAGTCAATACTCTTCCCCAGTGGAGTAAGTTGTGGGGAGATAGGTTAATCTGGAGAGGTCAAACCTTTTGGGAATTATACTAACGACTGATAATAGTGAAGTCACTAGAGTCTGGCGGAGGAGTGAGAACCAGGGTAATTTGGAGAGAGAGAGAGATTGTAGTGGGGTGGATGCTTAATTGTTAATGCCAGACCCTCCAGAGAAAGAGGGATTATATGGGTGAAAGAAGAGTCCTTTTGGCGGGAATCAGGGCTTTAAATTCGTTTAAGAGAGTGTCTAGCCTTGATTCAGTGTATCTGGGGAAGGATAAGGGTTACCCATTTAATTCTCTCTCTAGATTGATTGGATGAATTCCAATGGTCCTCGGGTTCTAACCTCCAATCCACTGAATCTCCGATGATCTTGCTAGTTATTAGGTTATTGGAAAGATTCTCGGAGCTTGTGTCAAGTCTAGGAATTAAGATGTCCCGCAAGAATGGTGCTTCCGCAACAGCATGCGTTATACAAATGTGGTAGTCTTTCCTGCGGCTAACTAAAATTATTCTAAGAGAATGCGACTATGCCGTGGGGGAGTAAGGGATGATCCTAGGCCTTTAAACTGTGGCCCAAGTACCTCCAATATCAAATCTTGACTTCCCAATTCAATATCATCCTTCTCTGTATGATTTCTAGTTATAACTCTATTCATGTCTTCCTCATGTTAATTTCAGGCTCTAAAGGACCTGTACACACACCTGACTCCCATACAGAGAGTAAATATTGCTCGGCATCCAAACAGACCAACTTTTCTTGATCATGTATTCAGTATTACTGAAAAGGTAAGTGCTCGTGTTTTATCACTCTCGTCACATTTTCAATTCCCTGAAAAGTATTAGTTTCTAGCCTTAATACTGAGGGGGGGGGGAATTCTAATTAGATTGTTTTATATTCCTCTATTCCTAGTTTGTAGAGCTTCATGGAGACCGTTCTGGTTATGACGATCCTGCTATTGTCACTGGTCTTGGAACTATAAATGGTAGAAGTTATATGTTCATGGGTCATCAAAAGGGAAGAAACACGAAGGAGAACATTCAACGCAATTTTGGAATGCCTACTCCTCATGGGTATGTATTTTAGAGATGTGAATTCTTTATTATGTCATAGTATTTATTTTACTAAATACCTGCTTAAGATCCCATAACGTCTTAATGAAACATCCAAAAACTTTTAACCTTTGGGGAGGGGGGGTTGTCAATCTTGGCGGAGTCTGTAGGAATTAAAGTCAATCCCTTAAGCTAAACTTCTGAAACAGAATTATGTTCTGACTCTATATTGCTTCCAACAGTTACCGCAAGGCATTGCGGATGATGTATTATGCAGATCACCATGGATTTCCAATTGTTACTTTTATTGACACTCCAGGGGCATTTGCAGACCTTAAATCAGAGGAACTAGGCCAAGTATGTGGGTAATCCTATCTCCAAGCTTGTGCAATTTCTCATGATTCTGGCTCACCCAATTGCTTGTTTTAACTGGACGCAGGGTGAAGCCATAGCTCACAACTTGAGGACTATGTTCGGTCTTAAGGTACCAATTGTTTCCATTGTTATTGGAGAAGGTGGTTCCGGTGGTGCTCTAGCCATTGGCTGTGCTAATAAATTGTTAATGCTTGAAAATGCAGTTTTCTATGTTGCAAGGTAATTTGACACTGTTAGTTGTTCAGTTCCTATTGTCAAAATTTGCTGTTGGATTTTATGGCTATTATGTTTTGTTGCCAAATGCAATGCTAGGTGAATCTGAAACACGGTGCATTAATCCCATTTTTGTAGATTATTATTTTAATTGCTAATAACTTGAAGTCAAGATGGCCTTTCAACTTAGTTTTTGAAATAATTCCACTACCATTGGATAATACTTCAAGTTCAGTATCTTAATGGTGCCTGTGTTTAATGAACTTTACTTTCTTTCAAACAAGCTTTAAGATGTGCCTTCCATAAACAAACTGGCAATTCCAAAGTTGTAGAGTTTTGATTTGTGCCTGTTATTTTTTATCATGCCAACCTTTGGTCCCAACAATCAGGCTTGATACTTATTTGATCTGTTAACTGTTATATATGGCTTTTAGTGAGATTTCTGTAAATATGGATGCAGTAAGTGTTGCACTGATTCATCTTTGGTACCTGATCTTTCAACCCTTTACAAATTTAGACAATGATAGAAGCACAACCCTGTTAGTATGTTCCCACTAAAGATGTGCACATCAGTGAGTTGAGGACAAATAATTTGGCTGGAAGCCTTCGTCTAAGCTTTCAGAAGTTAAGATGACAACTGTTGCCAGTGAATTGGAAATGTAGTTATGTTATCATATTGGCAGAATTACACATACAGTATTGCTAGGAACTGCCTTTGGAAAAAGTGGACGCTGACCTAAATTTTGAACTTTATTTGGTGGATGTAAAATTTTCAACATAGCCATGCTTGCTGTCAAACGGTTATAATTGAAGCATATCTTATATGAAGATCATTATATGGTTTATGAATAATTAGCATCTGCTTGCCAAGTGTCAATCGCAGATACATCTTGGAATATTCATAATATACATACACTCTCGGAAGGATGCAGAATTTTCTCTCTACTGGTTGTCTCTACTACAGTATTCTCCTCTTATGCTAACTGCAGTTGCCTACTAATTAGCAGCAGATTATTTCTCATTCTTGTTCTCAAATTTGAACTAGTTTTATTTTTGTTTTTAGTTGATGTGCTAGCTACAGTTGCCTGCTCCTGAGCAAGGGATTACTCCTTTAGCTTTTGTTTTTAGTTGATAACTGAGTTTGATAAGATTCTTTGCTCAGCTCTATTCTATCCTTGATATGCATATATTCCCAGGCAGACTCCTTTGTTGTTCAAGGATATGTGGTTCTTTTACTTTCCTTATATTTTTATTTATTTATTTTTCTTTCTGTTTATCGTTGTGCATATGCTGATCGTCTTTTCCCCTTTTCCTTGTTTCACCGGATTTCTTATGGGACAGCCCAGAAGCATGTGCAGCAATCTTGTGGAAAAGTGCAAAAGCTTCTCCAAAGGTTCGTGTCAAAATTTTGCAAAATTTGGCTGGTCAAAAAAGATTAAATTATATACATTTAAATTTTGGTGCAGGCTGCTGAGAAGCTTAGGATAACTGCAGGAGAGCTGCGCAAGCTACAAATCGCAGATGCAGCTATACCGGTAACATTCTTCACCATAACCCAATATAAGCACAATTCTGCCCCCCCAAATCTCTTGTTAGGATGTCCTACGTCGGTTGTAGAAGAGTTTGGTAGTCGGTATATAAGTGTGAAGAAAGTCTCACCTCATAAGTTAGCTTTTAGAGATAAGACAGACCCAAAACCATCCAACATTGATATCAGAGCCCAGGATTATCAATAATCTTAGTCCATCAGAAAGAACGGATTGTCATTTTCTCCGACCCAAGGCTCTGTGTGTGAAGTAGGAGATTGTTAAGGTGTTTCACATCGGTTGTGAAAGGAGCTAGTGGTAGTAAGTATAATAGAAAGTCTCACCTCATTACTTAGCTTTTGGTGATGAAATAAGCCTAAAATCACCCAACATCTCTCTCCCAAGCACCAGAAAAAAGTGAAAAAATATATTGATATAAAAAAAAACTTCCTTGTGCATCCAAAAGGCATAAACCTTTCTCATAATCTGACAACCATGACATGCACATGAAATATAGAAATTGGGAGTATGATGCAAAACAATTTATCTATACATGTAACTGATGCAATTTATTAATGACTTGATATTGTACATCGTGCAGTAATATTATTTGCTTCTCTAGAACTTTTATAGACATTAGATCCTTCAGAGGTCTTGTTGTACTGATGACTAATTTTGTGCTCATTTTGCCCCTAGAGAAACTGCTGCTTCCATTTGCTTGTCAACTTATTGCTCCTTGTTTTTTGGTTTGTTACTGGAACCTTTGAACTTATGCAGGAGCCACTTGGTGGTGCTCATGCTGATCCATATTGGACCTCACAACAAATAAAAACTGCAATTGTTGATGCAATGGACGTGAGTATTATTACGTTATATTCTCTTTGACAGTCATAAGTTTATCAAACTCGTAATGTACTTTCTTGGTTTTATAGGAACTTACAAAAATGGATACACAAGAGCTGTTGAAACATCGCAAGCTAAAATTTAGAAAACTTGGTGGGTTCCAAGAAGGAATTCCAATAGATCCAAAAAAGAAAGTCAACATGAAAAAGAAAGAACAGCCTATTCTTAAGCCTGGGATGACTTCAGACGTGGAGTTGGCAGGAGAGGTTGAAAAACTGAAAGACGAAATTCTGAAAGCCAAGGAGTCATCTACTGAGCCTCCAGAGTTGGGTCTGAATGAAATGATAGAGAAGCTGAAAAGAGAAGTTGATCATGAATTCTCTGAGGCAGTTAAAGCTATGGGCTTGAAGGACAGGCTTGTGATGCTTCAGGAAGAATATGCAAAAACAAGGAATTCGAAGGACCAGCTCGGGAATCTGGCCCTGAAGGACAAGATTGAGAAGCTTAAGGGTGAGTTTAACCAAGGATTGCCAGCAGCTCCCAACTATGCTAGCCTAAAATATAAGCTTGACATGTTGAACGAAATATCTAAAGCCAAGAATCTGTCTGAGAAGAACAACAAAACAGTCACATTAAAACAGGAAATCAACAAGAAATTCAAGGAAGTATTGGATCAGTCTGATGTGAAAGGAAAGATTGAGGCACTGAAAATGGAAATTGGAGACACTGGGATATCCACATTTGCAGATTTAAACCAGAGTCTGAAGGGGAAAATTTTGCAGGTGAAGGAAGAGATGGAGATAAAATTTGCTGATGTTCTTAAATCTTTAGGTTTGCAAGTTGAGCCGCCATCATTCACAGATGTCAAGGTCAAAATAGAGGAACTTAATGAAGAAATTAACCATGTAATTGAGGATTTCATCAATTCTTCAGATTTGAAGAGCAAGATTGAGCAGTTGAAATTAGAGGTAGCGAAGGCAGGTAGAACTCCTGATACGGAGTCAAGAAGTAAGATTCTGGTTCTGGAGCAACAAATAAAGCAGAGTCTTGCAGAGGCTATGAATTCCTCCGTATTAAAAGAGAAACATGAGAAGCTGAAGGCAGAGATTTCTGAAGCAGTAAAACTTTCCGGAGGGTCAGATGTGAGATTTATTAGAGGAAATACAAAAGAAGCCAATTTCAAGCATGATGGGTCAAGAGTAGAGGCTAATTTAGAAAAAAACCGTAGCTTGTCTTGACGTAAGTTTATTTATTCTCATTACTGATCGATTTTTTTTTTCCCAAATGATCAAAATGGGCATTTAAATGATGGTCTTAAATTATTTGAATGTCCAGTGAAGTTATTTCCCTTAATTTAGAAGTAGGACATTTCGTGTGGATGTCCATGTGTTCGGCCACCTATGTCTGAATAATCGAAGGTTAACACTGCCCATGCATACATATCTGTGCGTCTCTTTGTCACTCTCATGCCCATGCATGCATGCGTGTTTCTTGGAGACGGGACTCATGACTCTCACCTTGAAGTCACCAGAAATAGATTTCATTGTTTGGAATTTTACCGTCCCTCAAACCTTGGTTATTCCAGTGGGTTACAGTCAAAGAGGGGCTCTTCTTTTTTATGACCTTGAGGCTCCATTTGGCAACCCCTAGAGAAGCCACTTTTTAATGATTTTTTTCGCCAAAATTTGATTTTGTTTTTTTTAACTTTGGTAGCTTTTAGGCAAGTTGTTCGCCTTCATAAATATATGTATAAATTATTTAGAATAGAACCACCCCCCCCCCCCACACACACACACACACACGTGCGCACACAAGTGTAAAAAGCTAATTTTTGGTGGTGTATAATGTTCATTCATTTTTAATCTCATGCAGTTTCTCTTTTTTTGTGTATCGCAGGTGAAGATGATTGAAGGAGCGAGTCACATAATTGGTCTTTTAGAACCTTATCAATAACTCAAAATGAAGACTCATTTCAACCAATCTTCCTGTCACCTTCAGCCCACACCATCTTCTCGGAGAGTCTGTAAGGTTTTGTATTTGCAGGAACATGAGAGACTGGCACAAAGAATATCTGCTTATTTTTAAACTGGAAAGTCCGAATTTTACGCAAGTTTATTCCATTTTATAGTTTCTTGTTTCCTTTCTTTTCTTTTATTTTTATTTTATTATTATTTATTTTTATTTTTTTGGAGTACACAAATAAGATTTTTTTTATTGGTAATACAGAAAACTGTGCATAGATTATGTGGAGCGCGAGTATCAGAAGAGTAGAAATGCGAGGTGCTTGTCTTTGGCTGATGTTTTCAAATGCATTCATGAA
>QLOD02000013.1:1968627-1988835 GCA_003260245.2 Sideroxylon spinosum | reverse complement strand
TTTTTTTTTTTTTTGAAAATGAAAATAATTTTATAAAACAAATTTTTATGTGGGTAAGTAGGTAGATTTTGGGTTTGGTCAGTTTTTATTCACTCAGGTTAAGCCCCATTCATCGATCATACTCTTAATTGACCATATTACCCAGCGCAGCCCCCTTTCTCTCAGTTCGCAATCTGAGGAGGACCGTTTCTCTACCCCCTGCCGGTACCGGGTAGCCCCAAATCCCTCCCAATCTAATTTCCTATTTTTCTACAAAATACAAAAAGTATTTTATATAATTATTTCTTTATTTATTTATTTTTCTTTTGTGTTTTTCATTTAAATTTGATTCATTAATTTCGAATCTTTCTTCGTGTTTGCTCTTCTCCAAGTCCGATACTCGGATTCTCGTAACCAGTCGTCGTCGTGGATTCGATGAATACAAATATATCTGCTTGATCTCTCTCTCTCTCTCTCTCCATCTCTAGGGTTTGAAATCGATTTCCTGCTCCCGAGAAAACAGTCGGAGATATATATGTATGTATGTGTGTATTTTCGCCTGGTTTCCGATTCTTCTTCGTTGGCATTTTTTCCCGTTTGTTGTTGTTGTTGCAAAGCAACGAGCTTTTATACCTGCTGATTGGCACGCCTGTTGAGTGATAATTCGTCGTCGATTGCAATTGTTTATTGAGGTTTGAACTCTCATTTGCTGTTCGAATCACTGTTTTTGCTTTGTTTTTTTTCGTTGTTTGTGTGAATTTGTGCATTGAAGTCGGCGGGTTGGAATATTAGCTTTACCCGTACAAAGCTGCTGCACTAGGGTTCTGCTTGGCTGATGAGAAATTGGAGGAAAGAGAAGTGAAATTGAAGCTATGCATGTTAGTTTTTCAGTGATTTCGACCCGACAAATATGGAATTGAGGCTAGTGTAATTATTCGGTTTTGTTTTCCATTCTTCGGGGAGCATATATACTTTGAAATTTTAATTATCATTGGTTGCTTTATTTTTTTTCTCGACTGATTGGGTGGTTGCCGCTGCATGATGAATTAGAAGTTATGGTTATTCTACCCTTGTCAAGTCCTAGGATATATTATTTTTATTTTTTTTTGTGATTTGTTTTTCTCAGTAGGCTCACACGGGATCTCCTTTAATACTCGGTGCAAATGGGAGTTTGCATTCATCATATGAATTAGGCAACGACTCTACTTTCGTCTAATAAAGAGAATGCTGTCTTTTGAATGATAATTTTTTTTTGTGCTGATCTTTTGCTTTATTTTCTGATTCATTGGCTCGCACATTGGTCTTGTTTGACATTATTCACTGTTACATTTTTAGTTCCTCTGTTTCCCAGTGTGCTTTTGCGTTCAGTTATAGAAAAGTTGTTCGATTTCTCAAGCGTAATATGTCTTCTAATACTTTTTTGGTGCAGTAAATTTCATATTTGTTGTAGGCGTTGATATTTCTACAATAAAGAGCCTAGCAAAGTACTCCCAAATGTTGTTCCATGCATGTTGAATGGTTGCTAGCATGGACTTAAATGCCTCACCACAGCCAGAAGAAGACGAGGAGACTTTTGAGCCACACATAGAAGAAGACACTGCACGAGCACATACAGGACATGTAGGACATGTAGAACATGTAGAGTCTGCAGTTGAAATCTCCCGCCGGGTACTTCACTTTCTCTTCTTATGTATACCATGCATTTCCATTTGAAGATTCAAGATTGCATTTATCTTCTCTCCAGAACCAATTCATGAACTTTTCGTGGAGTTTGCTTTTTCTCTTTATCTGTTACTGTTGGCATCTTGTTATTATTTATCAAAAAAAGAAGATATTTGGACAATGTAGGTAATCGGTGGTCTTGGAACAGTGGTAAGGTTGTTCCGACCTGGAGGTCACGAGTTTGAATCCTAGAAATGGTAGAGAAGAAAACTGTTTACCTTTGACCCTCTTCAAACCCTGTAATGCTGGAGCCTTATGTAGTCTATTACCCTTTTTATTTGGACAATATATTTAAGCGATTTGATATTTTGAGAGAAGGGACAATGGACTGTCTATTGTTTAAAACATACAATATTGCTATTAGTCAGTTTTGTTAATGAGCCCTTGTTATCAATTCCTTGCAAGGGTGTCAAGATTTTACTTTCGCACTTGATGCATTCTCGAATGGTGTATGCATTCTCGTTTACATCCTTCAATTATAAAAGGTTGACCATCCAGGGTAGTGGAATGCTTGGGCAGGTTCCCTCAAAAAGTTAGAATACATTTGCTAATCACTTTGACTGAACTTAGGCACAATTATATCCTAGCTCCACAAGTTTGAGTAACCATTGGGGCCTGGAATGGTACAAGAATGAGAATATTAAACGTTGTGTACAATTTCGGTTACTGTTGTATCACATATCATGTTTTTATATCATAGTGGAACTTTCATACAAGAGCCAAAGGTATTTTGTTTTAAAATTAATAATATATACAGTAAAATTGCCCTTTTGTTAACAAATTAAGCTTTTAGGTGAGATGATAAACAATTATTTTTTTGTTTTCAAATGCAATTGATTTGATTGTTAGCCAGTCTTTATTAATTTCCACATTCAGAAATATTTATGGTGCAAGACCCCAAGTACTTTCAAGTGATGTCTTTCTTATGCATTTCCTATTATTGATTTTTGTAATGGCGGCATTAAGACAATTGATCTTGCTCTCATTATATATTATAGATTTAATGCACATGTGGGGTATGACCGTTAATTTTGTTTTCTCAAAACATTAGGAGCGTGAAGAAAGACGCCAGAGACTGAAAAGAGAACACCCAGATGACAGACCAGCACATTCATCTCAGCCATCTACTTATGATCGAACATACCAGAAAAACTATGGACCTTGCGACAGAAATAAGCTTCCTCCTGGTAAGTTTTGGCTAGTTGCTAGACTCTCATTTCCTGGCCATTGATTTTAATCATTTGATATAAAAGAAATTATGGGAAACCACTTCTTATTGCTTCATTTTTAAGGATTTAATTCTGTTCCATCTTCTGAGGTTAATTGCTGAAAGCAGAATGGTTTTCAAGTATGGCCTTTTGGTTGTACATATAAATTTATATCCTTTTCCCACCCATTCTAGTTCAGCCAAAAATTTTTAAGAATTAGCATCATTTGTCTGTGTCCAGCTTTAGGATTGGACCTTTGATTTATGGCGCAAGCTTGCTGTCAGGATTCATCTGCGAGAATTCTTTTTGAAGTTTATATGGTGACTGTAACTTCACCATGTCAAGTACTAGATGTCTGGTCCATAGAACATTTCTTTAGTCAGGAGTTCCTCATTTCCTTCCATCAATACTGTATTTGTGTATAAAAGTTTTCTATAATTGTATAAAATTTTGTGGACCCTAATTATTTGGTTCTTGTGCTGGATATTATTATGAATTTAATCACAGGCATGTATGTTTGATTTGCATTTTTCAAAACATGGAACACCCATGCAGAAGGTGATGCATTTGAAAATTATCCTCATTATAGAATAAGTAGTAGTTGGTATAAAAAATAAAAAGTATTGGTGGTAATTATAAAATAGGTTAAGGAATTAAGGAGTTAGTTTTAAAATATTTACTTACACATCCTTTGAAGTAATAGATAGCTAAAAGGGTAAACCAAACCAAACCAAACTAAGCCTTTTCCCACTAGGTGGGGTCGGCTATATGGATTTAACGACGTCAATCAAATCTGTTTTGGGCCATGTCCTCCGTTAGATTCATATAGATAAGGTCATGTCTAATTGTTTCTTTCCAACTTCTCCTAGGTCTCCCTCTCCCTCTCCCTCTCCCTCTCCCTCTCCTACTCCTAGCAATCTCCATACTTTCGCCAAATTGAATGGTTTCATCATTTTTTAGTCTTCATCTTTCCAAATTAAAATAGAAAAAATTGGATATAGCGAGAGTTTTATAAAGAATAGTGATGGCAAAAAAGAGAGGAGGATGGATTGGTATGGAAAGTTTTTTGCACCATTCATCCATATTATTGGTGCACGAAAATGGTACAAAAGTATTAGATCACAACTACATTGAAATTGCGTTGAATTTGAAGTTGTGTGATGATTACTATGGTTGATAGATTTGTTATCCTATTAATATTATTGATCGTAGTTTAGTAATTTCCTTCATTATATTGCTGCCCACTATAAGAGGCTAGTTTAACACTTGTATCCTTCTAACCCAAAAAAAAAAAAAAATTTTGTTATTGGCCTATTAATTATAGCTCTAATAATGGTGTTTATTTGTATGATTCAAAGGATTAGAAGTTGTCCATTCCTTAGTCCAATTTATCAGGAATAGTTGTAGATGAAGTTCAATCATTGGATACGCAACATGATATTTGAAGATGCTTGTTTTCCATTCAATCATTGAATTGGCAGCATGATATTTGAGGAGGTTGATTTTTTGTTTATATATTTTAGGACGGGACCTTTGTATTAAGCCATGCTAAGGAGCACAACATCAATGAGACACCACCTTGGCATTAATGTGCTAACTTTGCAAATTTAAAAAATGCAAGACACGAGATGTTGGCGACTCCACAAAAAATGTTTTAGATATTAATATTTTATTCAAATACAATCAAAATAATGTTATATATTACTAGCTAAAATCAAAAGCCATGTATTTATAACTTATCCATCCATAATGACATATTATATTCCATAGCTTAAAAGTCAACTAAGAAATTAAATATATATTTTTTTAATGTGAGTCCAACACGTTCAAAATGAGCTCATGACATGTCCAAACTGTGTTAAAAAAAAAAATCGACACAACAAAAGATGAGTTTGACACGTGTCCAAGGTGTGTCCAAGTCCTTTGTGAGTTTGACTTGCAGACAGTACCCTTTATGATGAGTCCTACTTCCTAAATATCAAGTTTGGTCATTTTGCTTGCAAAATCAAGTTGAATTTCGGTCCAACTTGGATGTCAAAAAGCTAGCTTATGGAACCTTTTTTTTTTTTTTTTGGAGTACAAATGACAAATTTTCCTCATTTTTGGTTTATATAATTATTTATTTATTAAAAATAATGATTAATATTTATCAATTAATAATTAATTATAAAAGCTTTTCGTATGAGGTTTCCGTTCAAGCAAAAAGCTACCCGTACCTAGTTTTATTGTATTGTATGCATGGTGTAGATTAATGGGTTAGCTTTGGCAGGAATTTCTTTTATGATTTTTAATGTCTTAAAATTTTTTCATTTGTACAAAAGGAATGAAGAATTGGAAATTCAGGAGAGATATTCTTTGGAGAGATATTCTTTGGGAAATCATTGGTATTGAAATTGGAGCTTGAGCTTTTATGGAATTTGTTTACTTTCAAAATCTAGTGTCCTTGACAAGATGACAGGATTTTGTTGGCTGAATTTGCACATTTGTTGAGATAAGGGGACGCCATTGTATCTACACTTATGGTGATTATTGAGGCTTTCATGATGACGAGAATAGATCTATGCTGTTCCTTTCTTTCTTACTCTTGTTCTCGTTCTTCTTTAAACTTCTCTTCTTGTGAGATCTTTTTTGTGTTACGAGCATGTGACTTGGTCTCCTCTCTAGCAACCATTTTTTGTAGTTAACTGCCCCATAACATTGAAATTTGATATTCTAAAAACTTATCTCACTTGATCAAATATCATCCTTCATCAAATTATTTCACTTGATTAAATATCATTCTTCATACTATCTCTTTTTGTTATTTACATTGACTTCTCATTTCATATCACAGGTTGGTTGGATTGTCCTGCATTTGGTCAAGAAATAGGTGGCGTTATTCCTTCTAAAGTTCCGCTTGGTGAATCCTTTAATGATTCTATTCCTCCTGGTAAAAGATACTCTTTTAAGCAAGTGATTCATCAGCAAAGAGTTTTAGGAAGAACAGTAAGTGCACCAAACATGTAATGTTTTTCTTCTCCCAGTTTTGAAATTGTCACCTTCTTTTTAATAACTGGTGATTTTTTTTTTATAATTATTGTTATTTAAGGGTGAATTAATGGTTCGCTATGTTATTTTTTGCCATATAGCTTACATATTGAAAAGTGGGAATTGTTCCTTCTTTTAGATGTTTTACGAATTATGTCATTTCAATAGAAGAACATGAGCAAGTTTTAATGGATTTTATGTCTACAATGGTTTCCATGACGTCAACAATGTTCGCTCAATAGAAGACATTGAAAGTTCTCTTAATCCAAAAAAGAATCTTAAATATTAATAAAATGTCAGGTGTTGTGATATCTTCTTTAATATAATAGAATTCAAGTGAAAGAATTCAATTTTTTGAGGAGAAGGGGTTAGCCCAGTGGTGAAGGCATCCCTACCTATTGGTCTTGGCTTGGCTTCTTATGTAAACTGCCCTCACAAAAAGAAGAGAGAGAGAGTGTGTGTGCGCGCGCTCAATCTTCACATCTCTATTCTAAAAGAATTAGTAGATAATTTGATTAGGAGAAGAGTTAATATAGCGTGTGTACAAGAGATTAAGTGAATAAGAGAACAACGTAGAGAAATTGAAAATACTAGTTTGAAACTTTGATATTTGGTGAAGATAAGAATAGAAATGGAGTTGGAATAATTACGATAGAGATCTAAAAATTGAGGTTGTACGTTTTAAGTGGATTAGGGATAGAGTAATGTCTGCAAAACTTGTATTCGGTGAAGAGACAATTATTATTATAAGAGAACAATATAGAGAAATTGAAAATACTTGTTTGAAACTTTGGTATTTGGGGAAAGATAATGAATAGAAATGAAGTAGGAATAATTATGATGATAAGGATCTCAAAACTGAAGCTGTAAGTGATAAGAGAATTAGGATAGAATACTATCTACAAAACTTGTATTAGGTAAAGAGACGATTAATATATTTGTGTTGACGCCCCCAAGATAGGATTAGAGGGAGGAGCAAAACAATGATTTTGGGAAGATATGAGTGGATTTATTCAAGAGACGCCAAATGGAGAAAACAATCTTATTAGAAGGAGATTTGAATGGGCATGTGGGGAGAAACCGTGGATGTTTTGAGACGGTGCATAGGGGTTATGGACTTAGATACAAATACGAGGGTGGTGAATCAATTTTAGAATTTGTTGTAGCATACTTAGCAACAGTGGCAGAGATAGAAAATGTAGTGGGTCAGGGCAAAACTTAAAAAAAAAAAAAAAAAAAATTTACTCGGGTTAGAATTCATTTTGTTGTGCAGTAGAAAATAAATAGTAGTAATAGATAAAAACTATATTAAAAAAAGACAAATAATAGACAATGGGAAAAATAGTGTTTTATATTAAAAAAAGACAAAGGGGTTTTGCCACACACTGCAAAAAGTAATGAGATAAAGTGAGGGAGAAAGAGGAGAGTTTTGTCAAAAAATATTTGACTTTTAACCTTTTAGAATAAACGGTGTAGTTTTTACTTTCTAGTCTGTAGCCTATAGGCAAGTATGGACAAATTGGGGTAGTTGAGTCAAAAGATAATTTTCATGAGGGCAATACTGAAAAATATGTATTTTTTTTCTCAAAAAAAAAAAAAAAAATGAGTGGGGGGCCTAGGGGCAGTTGGCTCTACTCTACCATGGTTATCTCCGCCCATGTTTAGTAATAGCTAATACTTGTTTTGAAAAGTGAGATAATCACTTGATAACCGTTAAAAGTGGGTATAGTAGCAGTCAAATAGATTTTTTACTTAATAGAAAGGTCAATTGTACTTCATGTAAGATTGTAAATTTGTAAGTCATGTAAAACATGAAAAATTAATGTTTAAGGAGGAGAAAAGAAGCTATAAGAGAAGCCACATAGAGTGGAGAGAGAAGCTAGAACAGGAGCCTCGTGTGCTAGGCACCCCTCTCTAAAACATTTCTAACCTCAAGCTCTCTTTGAAGTGTCTATATGCCTTTGTTCACAAAATATTCCAAATATAAAAGTTAATAAACTGGAAAGTCTGGAATTCTGCTGAAACTAGGCTTATATCTAGATGTGTATTTAAATACTAAAGCCTAGGATAATCGATGTATGGTAAATCCTGTTGATGAACTTGATATATCTTCTTTAAGGTGGGAAGCATTTTCTTGGTTATTTAGTATGAAAAGGGTTAGGGTTGTTGCGTGTGTGAAATTGATCCTTTACATTTTCATTGCTGATATTTCCAGCTTGGTTTGGTGATTGATCTCACAAATACTAGTCGTTATTATCCAGCATCAGATTTGAAAAAAGAAGGTATCAAACATGTTAAGGTAATGGCCTATTAAGGTTTTCTTCATTTTATGTTTTTGTGATCACGGTAGCTGTTTCTGACCTATAATGACTGCTGTTGGTTTCCAGATTCAATGCAAGGGCCGTGATTCTGTACCCGATAATGAATCTGTAAATTACTTTGTTTATGAGGTATTGTTTTCATTAGAAAAATATATCATACCTACATGGGTTTTGAAACATATGCCTTCCTTTACCAGTTTCTCATTTTTTGGCTTGTGACAATTGATATTACTTCTGTAAGCAAGGCTAATAAACATTCTACCAGTTCTTTTCTTGCTATACTTTTTTTCTTATGGAAAATAAAGAGTTCGGGTTCTATATAGAAGTAAGTGTAAGGTCGAAAATGTCAACGTAATGGATTTATTGAACATAGCACTGGGGCTGCAACCGAATTACAAAAGATAGAAAATAAAATAAAAAGCCATAACTTATGCAAGTTTGGAACTATTTTCAATTAGTTCTCCCTTATAAATATAAACTCTTTTATTGGTTTTTGAATGAATTTCAAAATTTAATTCTCCCTTATAATAAGTTATGCAACTTACAGGAAACCTGTGCGATGAACGGATATAAGCGAGGACAATAATGCTGAGAAATGTGTTCATCGGTGGTTTGGGGGGGTGTCGAGAGAGAGAAGAGTGATTAGAAGAGAAGCAAAGAGAAGCAATGCAATAATGATGATAAAATATCATATATAAAGTTTCAAAAAGTCTAAAATATCTAGTTATGTGTGTCAGCATGTGTTGATAATGGGCCTTTATAATTTATATATAATAGACAGCCTGCAAGTTGAACTATGTGCTATGCTGTGAAGATTTGCTTTTGATTGATATATATATATATATTTGCATTTTTATCAGGTTTCACAATTCCTCTCCCGGAAGCACTTAAAGAAGTATGTTTTTGTTCATTGCACGCATGGGCATAACCGAACTGGGTTTATGATTGTCCACTATCTCATGCGCAAACTCTCGATATCTGTCACACAGGTCAGTTTTTGTTTATTGTCTTTCAACTTTGCCTGATGGTTGGTTCCACAGGAGAAGAAACCTTATACATTGGAACTAATTGGCTTCGTGTGATGCAGGCAATTAAGTTATTTGCTGATGCACGTCCACCAGGAATTTACAAACAGGACTATGTTGGCGCGTTATACAACTTTTACCATGAACGAAAGCCTGACATGTTTGCTTGCCCTTCAACTCCCGAGTGGAAAAGATCTTCTGAGCTTGATCTTAATGGTGATGCTATGCCAGATGATGAGGATGATGGGAGTTTTGCTGTTCCTTTGCAGGTTTGCATTGTACTTGTAGCATTATAGGTTTCTACTTTGCAATGACTTTTGACAAATTCCTGGGCGTGTTTGATGTCATAAAAATGCAGACCTCTATGGAAAAAGCTGTGCTTTTATGTCCATTGTGTTATAAAAGCACAGGTGTAATGTTCTAAATTAGCTTTCAAGGAAAAATGCAGACAACTATGAAAAAGCCTTCCTTTTATGTCTATTGTGTTATAAAAGCATAGGTTTAATGTTCTAGATTGGCTTTCAAGGCCAAATGCTGAAAACTTTTTTGAGTACGGTTTTCCAGATTTCTCGGTAAAAAATTATCTCCTGTTGTTTAATGCTCCCTGTCCACCTGTTAATAGTAGTAGTGCCCTATATATGGGCCTGGATCTCTAATCAAATTGGCTTCGTATATCTGAGCTCACTTAGCAATGTAATAAATTGACTGGGTCTATTTATCATCCTCTTTTGGCTCTACAGTGATATTTGCCTAGGTTTGTCCTTGTTCATGTTTTTTTTTTTTTTTTTCTCCTTGTTTTGTTTTGAGGAACCTCCCAAGTCACCCACTACTAGCGAGTAACCCCTGGGCTCACGGACCACCCCTTCAAGCGCCAGAAATCAAGCAAATATAGGTAAATCCTATGCGTGTAGCCTTGAGAGAGAAAAACCCTTAAAGAGTTATGAACCCACGATCTCTCTTAGTTTATGGTTGAGGAGTGTGTCTTTCACAGCGCTAGGTTGGCCCTCAAGGTTTCTATTTTATTTCCTCTTCATCTTGGCCTCCATGCACAAATTTGACATCTGAGGTCATTGAGTAGTTTAATGCATATCTGACAATGGAAACTTCCTTTGTAGTTATGTATTCATATGGTATCTTAAATTTGTAAGATAAAAACTCTCTTGAAGCTATCTGATTGCGATCTTAAATTGTCCTAATTCCGTTGTGGTTTAGTGAAATTCTTGTCTTTCCTTCGTAACCTGAAGCATGGTTAAAGTTTTAGCTACTTCAGAGGTTTCAATATATCTCAAATTTGGTTTTCTGGAACAATCTTCTAGCTAGCTGGTTTGTTCCCTTTTCTTTAATCTACTTGTTTTTTTATTGAATACGCTTTATTGAGAAAAAAATAAAATTTTGATTATTTTTATTTAGTTAAATTTAAGACCTTATACAAATGTTGACAAAATAACTATTTGGTATTGATTTCTGGCTGTCAACAAATTGCATTGTTTATTGCGTTGATTATAAAAATAAGCAATGCCAAAAAATATGGATGTTGGGATGACTAGTGGCAAAACGAGGATAAAGTAAGAATTTGGATATGCCAAATGGGGAGAAGGTGGTTAATTTGTGTGAAATGAAGAGCATTGGCATCCGAAATGAGGAGTGATATTGTTCAGTTTGAGTCTTTATGAGGATGGCATGGCAATTATAGGAATTAGCATGGTAATTGGCCAATTTTTATCAGTCTATGATTTGATGAATCTGTTGCCTTGGAATGAGATGGTTACTCTGTTATTGATAGAATAAATCGGCAAAGTAGAACGCATATCCCTTTTGTTGTGCCATCAAGGACATGGGATGTGATTTGAGAAGTTGTGGAGATATTGAGATGATGAGTTTTCAGAGTCATGGCATAACATGTTCATGCATGGTGACAGACTGAGAGACTGTTTGGTACTAGTTTTTAAGCCAGAAAAATAGTAGAAAATATACAAAGTGTTTGAACCGGCTAAAAAGAAAAAAGGTTGTTAGGAGTGTTCGTTAACCTGTCAAAAGACTTCTAGTTAGTTTTTGTTCATATGTTGATTGGTATGGACCGAAATAAGTCGGGTGTTTTATATAAAAATGACCAAAGTGCTTTTATAATGGATACGAATGGTATTATGTTTTGTTAGAAAATCGACAACAATTGGTTTAGTAATAAATTCATAATTTAATAGAAACATAGTTGCACTAAATATAATTTACAATGTTAAATATAGTTTTATAATTTATTAAAAAAATGAGTGTAAGTTTTGCCCGGCCAACTTGTTGTTCCGGTGTGGCATGATTTCTTACCTGAAGAGTTTTTATTTAATCATAAATATTGATTGTTGTCAGCTTTGCACTATCATTCAATAACTACTTATTTGACATGCCTTATTTGGTCACTTTTTGATATGATCTTTCTTGTTATATATTATATAAATGACGCATTATATCAAAATGTGAGATAATATCAGAGTTCCAATCTGGTCACTTTTTATTTGATATGCCTTATTATATGGTCACTATTGCATCTGACTTTTTGTAAACATTGGAATGAGGTGTATTTTTTCCTACTCCAGTTTTAATGTCTATTATTTCAGGATAATCATGAAATGGATACAGTAATGACAAATGATGATGTTTTGGGAGATGGTATACCCTTCGACCAGCAGGATGCTATGCGGCAGTTCTGCTATCAAGTACTGAAGTTGGGTATAGGGGTAGGACTTTTGAAGGCATCACTTCTCTCCTTTTTTTTTTTTTTTAAATGTTTACGATCCATTAACACTTCCCTCTCTTCTTACATGTAATAAAATTTATGCCAAAACAAAATTTAAATACCGCATGTTACCATATGATAAATGTTTGTTTCTTGTTAACTATGCTAAATTTGTGTCTCTCTTCTTCTTCTTCTTCTTCTTTCCTTTCCTTGTTTATTTTTCTCAGATAAGAGGAAACTCGCAATTTCCAGGATCACATCCAGTTTCGCTCAACAGGTCAGTTCAATCTCTTCCTAGACAGATCTGTGGAAATTTATGCCATATTATTAGAGGTTGTGTTTATGTTAACAGCTAAGCATCTTTTTTTTTTTTTTCGGTAACTAAAATAATTTTGTAGAAAGAAGCATCAAGAGGATGTATTCCATCCACAAAATAAGAAGGCACTATTCATCTTATGCATGCATATGATCAGCAAAATCCATAAAATGATCAAAGTTTGGCCAAACCCCACCTAAAAGGCGACCGTACAATATGGACAAAAAGGAAGTTTTTAATCTGTTATTCCTTCCCCCTTCCAATAAGCCACAGCAAACGAAAAGGTGCCATCCTCTTAAGTCTTCTTATTCCTCTCTCGTTCCAAGTCAGAATCAGAAGCAGTGCTCACCCTTTCAGGAAAGATCCTAGCCATCTGAAATGATAACGGCTCACAGCTTATGTGCCTTGCTGCACCGCTGGTCTAACACACTTTTTCTGATTGGATTATCCCTTGTCTGACCGTTCTCTGCAAGCACACCAAGCAAAGAAATGCCAGTCTGGGAGGAACAATTGTGCTACGGTGGGAAGGTCCTCAAGATTGCAAGTAGACCAGGGTGTTAAAAATTGGCGTTACATAACGGAAACGCTCGTTTACATAACAGAATCGGCACTCTCCGAACCCATTACAGCCACGTTATATGGTGTGGAACGGCAATCACATTGTAACGCCCGTTATGGCAGCATTTAACGGAGAAATCGACCAAAAATGGTTGAAAAATATAGATAGCATCCGAAAGAAAAGTTTGATTTGAAACCCCGAGCTTTCAACAAAGATTTGAAAAAAAATCCTGATTTTTCTGATCCAAAATCTGGAAAAAAAAAAAGAAAAAAGAAAAAAAAAAAAGAGGATTCAAGATATACGCGGATTGGGTCTTGCGAAAAATAAAAAATTGTGAGAGAAATAAAATGATTATCGGATTGCCTTCCTGTGCCAGATCGACTCATCGAGATTCAAATTCCAGTTTGAGATTACGCAAACAAATTCTTCAGATTGTGTTCTTTCAAAAGTTGTAGTGTGTTTGAGACCAAAGAATTTCAAGAAGACTCAAGGAGTTAACCTGCAAGTAGGTGGGTTTCTGGCATATTGAATGTGATTGTGGCAGTGGGTCATGGGTGGGTGTCTTGGAAATCATTGACTGTCTATCAAATATCTATCTGCATTAATTATTTCTGTGTATAAATAATTATATATAAATATAATTGTGATATGTATTATTAATATATGTAAATATAATATATTATATTTTAGTATAAGTATATTGATTTATTTTAATTATAATTAAATATTATAATAAAATTTTAAATTAAGATATTATGTAATTTATATTAATTATATAAGTTATTAATTAAGTATATTAATTATATAAGTTATTAATTAAGCATTATTATACGGTAACATATTAATTTAATTAAATTAATAATATTATATTTACATATCATATAATGTATATCTAGTTTTATATTTAAATAAAATTAATTAAGTATTTTATATTAAAAAATATTAATTAAGTGTAACTATTATACTATAATATATATTCTTTATTATTATTTTAATTATTGTATAAGTATTAACAATTTGATATATCTAGGTAGATATGAGTTTATTTTTTATGTAAGAGATGTTGAAAAGAAAAAGTAATATTTATTTATATATAAAAGAAAAAGTTATATTAATGTATATATGTAAAGATGACATTATTGATTGTTATAAAACCCTTAAACAACACTAATAATTTATATTTATGTATTTCAATTGTTAAAACATAAAAAATTGTTCAATTTAGGTGAGGCGTGAATTTGGAAAAAAAAAAAAAAAAAAAAAGATCACACTTCTGATTTCCGTTTCCGTTACGTAACATTTGTTACATTCCGCTTCCATGTTAGCGCGACTGTTACAATTACGATATCTGTTACCGTCTTTTAAAGCCATGAAATGGGTTTATCAACCTCCATGATATGCTATTGGACGAGGGCATAGCATAACCATGTAAACATTGTCATTGCTGCGAGAAACACTAGAGCTCCTTTTTGACAGGAAAAAAATGTCTCCACAAGGTGGTCCTCTGAAGTTAATGTTCAATATGGCGTGTCAAAATTTGTGGGCTATATTACCATGAATCCAATGTGTATTGTTTTGTTGATGCTGCATTGATGCTATGATGATAAACCTTGCCATGGTCTAATCCATTGCAGCTAATCCAAGTTTTCTGCCTTAGACAAGAGTTTCTTAAAACCTATCACCCCAGTTTGAGGTTCTTCTTGTCAAGGTCTTTCACTTATCGATTTGAAGTTATTGATAGAGGATAATAAATGCATGTGACTATGATTGCTAAAGCCTTGATTCCCTAAAGAAATATCATCCCTATTGTTAAATTGATGTTTCACATTTATCATTTCACCTCTTCTCATCCATGACACCTGCTGCTAATTTTGATAGTTGGATTTTACTTTCTGCTACAAGCCTGTTGAGCATCATATTTTGTTCCAGATAATTGGAGCAATTTTATTTATGGTTATATTTAAGATCTTTCTTAATGAATATTTCTTCTTGACTCTGGTCTTACTATCTAGTATAATCTTTATTGACTATAGTCTCATTCTCTGTAACAGTGTATTTTCCTTTGGCTTGCAGGGAAAACCTACAATTGTTAAGGCAGCGCTACTATTATGCCACATGGAAAGCAGATGGAACACGATATATGATGCTGATTGCCATGGATGGTTGCTACTTAATTGATAGGAATTTTAATTTCCGAAGGGTCCAGATGAGATTTCCTTGCAAAAGCGCTAATGAAGTACGTATTCACATAGTCTGCTTTCAGGAAGGTTTTTGGTCTTGGAAGCATGTTTAACACAATTTTCCATGTTGATGACCAATCTGATGTAATTATATTTTTCTTGCAAGGGTATAGCTGAGAAATTTCACCACTATACACTACTTGATGGGGAGATGATAATTGATACTTTGCCGGACTCACAGAAGCAGGAAAGGAGATACCTTATCTATGATATGATGGCAATCAATCATCTCTCCATTATAGAGGTTAGATAGATTCAGCGCTTGGTTCATTTGGTGCAGTCTAGAAATCAAGAATGGGTGGTTCATTAATCTCATCCTTGCATGTATTTGTTATATGTGTTGTATATGATCCTTTGTCTAAAAAAAGGAGAAGAAAAAGGGGGGTGGGGGATATCCAATACTTCACGCAAATGCGTCTTGACATACAAGCTCCGAGTTTGCTTAAATTTTGTGAAGAGATTGTTGGAAGCAATACATTATGCAAACTATAGCTAATATTTTGGATGATTAGTGTATCATGGAACTTTTTTTTTTAATATATATGTATATTTCTCTTAAAATTCTTCTACTTTCTTGGTTAGTAACTGTGATAATTGCAAATCTTATTAGCGCCCCTTTTATGAGCGGTGGAAAATGCTTGAGAAAGAAGTGATTGAACCTCGGAACTATGAACGGCAACATATATACCAGAGTAGAAATCCATATTACAGATATGACCTGGAGCCATTCAGGGTATGTTTTGAGAGCGATGGACAATTAGCTATGATTAATTTGAGTTCTTAACTGGGATTGGTTATTGATTTGCTTGATAAGTTGTCAGGTGAGGAGGAAGGATTTTTGGTTGCTATCTACTGTTAACAAACTTTTGAAGGAATTTATTCCAAGACTTTCGCATGCAGCAGATGGTCTCATTTTTCAGGTACTTGTGGTTGCATACTTGAATTTTTCAAGTTTGTTAGTCTTTGCATCTGCACTGCCTTTAAAATAGCTTTTCCAATCAAATATTTCTGCCACTGCTAAAATTTCTGGTGGCATGTAAAGCATGACCTTTAGTTACATGGTTATGATTCCTTTGAAGGTCTTGGTAGTGAGCATTGTCTGGATCTGATTCCAGTGAATATGGGATCTCAGCAGATATGCTGGCTGCGATAGTTTCTAAGCAGCTTCTTTTTATTATTGAGCTATGTTTTTGTCCGTTTGTGGTGCAAACATATAATAATTGTCACAAGACAGATCTTTGACTTGATAGTGTGGGATGAGGTAGTTGTCTACTTGATGCCACAGTTCTGATTTCACTGTTGTGTACAATATTGGTTACAGTTTGTCTCTGTTTTCAGGGCTGGGACGATCCTTATATTCCGCGAACACATGAAGGCCTTTTAAAGTGGAAATATCCCGAACTGAACTCAGTTGACTTTCTTTTCGAGGTTGTTTCTCAACTCACACCTGATTTCTTTCTGTAGCCTATTTGTCCCCTCGATCATTGAACTGTAAATTTTACCTTCCATGCCTGCTTTGCCTATCTTGACAGATGGTTGACAACTGCCCACTACTTTTTTTGAATGAGCGAGGGAAGAAGAAGCGAATGGACGGGAACAGGGTTGTATTTAGTGGTTGGTGAATTTCTTCTTTGCTTGATACCTTCTGTTTTTGTGTCAATAATAGCATCTGAATTTTTCACTAATGCATTTGAGAATTAGTTGTACACCTACTGCTTCTCTTAAAACATGGCTTCAAGAGTGGCACCAATAAATAAATTGACTTAAAAAAATATTTATTTATTGAAATGTTACGGTTGAAGTCCTCTCTTGCACTAATTTTTGTAATTTTGTGGCATCATGCAAGCATTAGGTCAATATCATAAGGTGCCATGGCTTTTATTTTCTGAAAATACTTTTAAGATGTTGTTGCCGTGGACATTGCTAATGCTGTAATAGGAAGAATGTAGACAACTTCAGTTATTTGAGATGGGATTGTTTCTTCTGGATATCTTCTTTAATTTTATCTTGTCACGTGTCACAAGTAATTAAGAAATGACCTTGATGGATTTAGACTTCCTCAACTAATCTAACGTGCCTTTTTTCTTTTTTTGGTCTGAGATCATTTATAATTGTGTTTGAAGTTTTACTTTGAATATGAAAGTGATCTAACTTGTAGTAGGCTGTGAACACCTTGTTTCCTGAAACAATCATCTTCTGAAATTTAAAATTTGTGAGAGATCAACTCAGTGGGAAAGGCTTCAGAGCATGTTAGACGTACTTGTGATTGTCAAGGTGCCTTGTGCTGCTAATTTTGTTGCAAGGGACTTCTTTCTTTCAGGTCCCCTGGTGTTACTATCTTTTGATTGCTTCATTCACCCGAGGCCTTTGTTAAAACAACTTCCAGGTCCCCTGGTGTCACTATCTTTTTATTGCTTCATTTACTTGATGCCTTTTTGTCAAAAAAACTTCCAGACTTCAAATTAAACATTTAAAATTAGGCTTGTAATCTAGCTTTTGGGGATTATGAGTTTATATGAAGTATTTTGGATCTTGATCTCTCCATTTCCATTCTGATATTTGGCAATTAGTTTTACTCGTTTCTTTGGATTCCTTGTTTCTGATATGGTCAGGCATTCCCTCGTTTTGTATTTGGTTACACATTCCCTTGATTTTTTTATATTTTTCTTTTTCCTTTTTCATTTACATACATATATGGCCTTCAGATGATTCTGATCCTGCCTCGTACGCTGGGAAGATTATTGAATGTTCTTGGGATTCCGAAAAAGATGTATGGGTCTGTTTGCGAATCAGGACAGATAAAGCAACCCCAAATGAGTTCAATACTTACAAGAAGGTTTTTCCTCGCCACCATTGTTTTCTAGTTAGTTTCTCAAATCATTTTGATACCATTTGACTGAATGAAGGTGCATTCTGAATTGAAACAGGTGATGCGAAGCATAAGGGATAATATCACAGAGGACGTTCTGTTGACTGAGATTTATGAGACGATTCGCCTGCCCATGTATGCAGATAGGATACGAAACGATAGCAAGGCCCATCACCACTCAAATTCTGCGCGACGCAGGTGAGGGCTGATTTGAGGAGTAAAAGAAAGCTAAGAAGGCGTTGCACTCAGTGCCCCGTTGAGGGGTACCTTTCCTGCTTATGAGCCACAAAGAAATTGCCCGGAGTTTTCTTTCACTCTGAATTTGATTTTGTCCATGGCCATGTTAGCAAGAGGGGTATGTTAGCAAGAGGGGTTAATGAGAGTAGTGTGTAATTAGATACCCTAGGTCTAGCCTTGTAACGTGTGCTATACTGGTGATTTGTATGATCCAGTTTAGTACACATTAGTAGTCCTAGACATCAGGCCTGGGACTTCCCTTTCTACCAGTAGTTGGATTGTTGTGTATATTAAAATTGTCATTTTTTCTTCGTCTTTTACTTAAGTTTTTTTTTTTTTTTTTTTTTAGCCATTTCCAGCAGAAGAATATATAAAGCTTCATCAAATTTTTTTTTTTTTTTTCCGTCTTATCCCTCTGAAATTTGAATACAATCTCGAGGACCGAATATCTCCCAAACGACCAGTTTTTGGGCTTTGATTTTATGTATTTTTTCAACTTTCTGTAACAGGTCAAGTGCCGTTCCTGATATCCCGAAGTGATTAGATGTTGACGAGATTGCTATTATTAAGATTATTTTACCTGTGATTTGGATTTCATGGATTTGTTTTATCCCCAGTTTGGATTAAGTCTGAAGGTGATGTATCGAAGCTAACTTAATAGGGATTGTCCTTGCGTTGGATGTTTGAGTATCCACTGGTGTATTTTTTTATTTATTTATTTTTAATAGTTCAGTATTTAAACTATTTGGGCACAAGGATTGCATAAAAGGCCAAATGCACCTTCTGGTGCGTATGTATATTAAACAAACAAATTAACTGTCTGCCGCAGCTGCTCAGCTCGAAACTAAATATTTCATTCATTCAAAACTAAACAATTCAATACAGCCTAGCTAGCTTCCAACTAGACTAATCTTAAACAACTTTTTTTAATTACGCAGAGCAAACAAAATAGTAAAAATATCGACAATATGAAATTTTAATAATTTTTAAAAATAAATATGAAAATATTTATTCTCCATCAGTGAGGCTTTTAAGGCTTTTTCTTTCTCCCTTTTTTCCTATAAGGGGGGTGGGGTTGGTTTTGATCTCCATCAGTCATGCATAGTTCTGCCCTGTAAGTAGACACTTTCTTTTCTCCATCTCCAACTTCAATTGAGACAACCTGCAGGCACCAACTCAAATTTATCTCAAGAACAAAATACAATTTAATTAGTATCTATTCATAGGCATGTCTCTGCCTAACTATGGTCTCATCCAAACACGGGTTAATTCCATGCATCAAACACAATGTATCACATGTTAGATCTAGTTGGCCGTGGATTTATCTACGAAAAAGTGCAAGGACAAAAATTCATCGCCTCGAGTGAGTTTCACTTCAGAAGCTCTCTTGCAAGAGAACAACCGATCAGAGCGTAGGAGAATTCACCCGGCTGAAATCCTCTTCCCTCAGATGATTTAGTGGGATTGCTCTCAATCCACTCTTGGCTGATTTACTGGAGTTCACCATTACCTGTCTCTTTCCTATTCTCGGATCGGGTTTGTTTATGGTATTATAATGACTTGGCGGCTCCACCACTCGTCGCTAGATCTGTTTAATACCTGTCATTATTATTTTCACCCCTCCAAAAAGAAAATTACCAACGAAAGTGCACCAAGGAGTGTCTCAAAAAGACACAAACAAAAGTTTCGAACCATGTAGATGAACCTAAATTTCAGAGAGATTGGATACTAATCCTCAGTAAGATGTCAGAAATTACTAAATCCAAAAGTGATAACACAAAGATACCCCCTGTATTTGGTTGGAAAATGGATTCAGGAATCAGAATGAGAATTCTCGTCAGCTAAGGAATTCTCATGTTTGATTCATTTTTTTATCAAGAACTGGAAGTAAGAAATACTCATATTTGCAGGAAGGTAAGTTTCAAACTCCCATGGAATATTTGGAAATTTTACAAAAAGCTTTGTAAGATGTGAATT
>QLOD02000013.1:1931195-1942938 GCA_003260245.2 Sideroxylon spinosum | reverse complement strand
TGGACTACTGGCAGAGAGACTAAGGAGTTTCCTATCACGACTACTTTACACCAAGGCTTAATGTTAAGCCCGTATTTATTTGTTCTAGTTATGGATGAGTTTAGAAGACATATTTAGGATGATGTGCCGTGATGTATGTTATTAGCCGATGGTAGATGAGACGAGAGAATGAGTGAATGCTAAGTTAGAATTGTGGCGGGAAACGTTAGAGACAAAATGGTTTATGCTAAGTCGATGCAGAACGGAATATATGGGACGTATGTTTAGTCAAAGTAGGACAACTAGTAGTATAGAAATAAGTTTGGTCACACAAAAGATTGTAAAGAAAGAAAATTTTAGGTGATTTGAATCTATGATGTAACAGGATGGAGAGATTAATACTGATGTAAGTCACAGGATTCAGACCGGATGGACCAAATGGAGGAGTGCTTCAGGGGTCTTGTGTGATCGGAAAGTCCCTCTCAAGATGAAAGGAAGGTATTATAAGGTGGTGGTAAAGACCAGCGTTGTTATATAAATCAGAGTGTTAGAGAATAAAATATAATTATGTGCAGAAAATGACAGTTGTGGAGATGAAAATACTAGAATAAATATGCAGGATCACAAGGAGAAATAGGATTAGGAACGAAGAGATTAAGGGCAAAGTAGGAATAGCACCGATTGAAGATAAAATGGGAGAAAATCGATTAAGATAGTTCAGTTATGTTAGAAGGCGTCCAACGGAGGTATCGCTTAGTGTGAAAACATGGAGATTGCCAGGAGTAGGAGAGGAAGAGAAAGACTCAAGAGAAGTTGGAAAGAAACTATTAAACACGACCTTATCTACATGGATCTAACGAAGGACATGGCCCTAAACAGATTTGATTGGTATCGTCAAATCCATATCGCCGACCTCACCTAGTGGGAAAAGGCTTGGTTTCTCTACACACCTACCCATTACCTGAAACTTTTGGATTCCCCTCTTCTGTGTAAGCTTTTCTAATTTTCTCTCTAGATCTACAAGTATGTTATTGCATATATATATTATAGCATGTATATTAGTGTATAGTTTGTAACTTTTTTTTGCTTTGTTTTGTTTTTTTATTTTATTAAAACTGGGATCTACTTTCATCTCTTCCTTATTACTTAGCTTGGTATATATACACACTTATGTTAATAATTTAAAAAAATTTATATTGTCCGGGCATCGCATGGGTCAATACTAGTCACATCTGTAGTAAAGTTGTTTACTTTCAGAATTTAGCCAAATGTATCATTGCTTAATTTTTGATTGTCTTCTGTTTCTGTCTGCAGTAAGTGCAGGGATTTTTGAACGACATTGTGTGGAGCTAGGAACTAACACCCCAGGGTTTCGATCAATGGCAATTAGTTCAGATGGAAAACACCTGGCTGCTGGTGATTGCCAGGGTAACCTTCATGTCTATAACCTATACACATGTGATTATATCTGTTTTCAGGTAAAATTAGATACCTATGTTGAATACTGAAAATTCGTGCTTGTTAGACAGCATTATGAGCATATGCTTTGTTAATCTATGCAAGTAATCAAGAACAAATTTTGGGGGTTTTCTGGCAGGACACTCATGATGCAGAGATCCTGTCATTAAGCTTTAGCTTGTCAAGCAAGGAGGTTTGTTCTGAAGAAAATTTAGAAAGTCAATACTTTCTTGCTTCAGGGGGACGTGATCGAATGATTCATCTCTATGATGTCAAAAGGTAAGGTTGTAGGGTTTTTGGTCTTGCTCAAATTTTGAATTTATCTTTTAATAGTCCATTTTTTTTAACTTTTAATTTACCATTTTTATCTGTTTCTTTCACATCAGGAATTTTGATGTCGTTGGAAGTGTTGATGATCATTCGGCTGCTGTCACTTCTGTAAAACTCATTAGTGATGGCTGTAAGATTCTAAGTTGTAGTGCTGACCGGTGAGTTTGAATAAGCATAATGTTCTTACTTCCTAGGGTCTGCACATTAAATGGAAGTCTATTTGATTGATTTATCATTTGGAAGAATTCTTTTCTATTTCCAATTGAAATGGATCTAACAGATGTTAAATTAAAGAGATAACTTTGGTTCTTCTATTCTGTTGTGTAATAATTCATTTCCATGTGGCATTCAACTACAAGTACGTGATCTTTACTTATTTGTTTCTTCCTGTAGGTCTCTGGTGTTTCGCGATGTAGCTGTAACAGATACTGATTGTAAGATCTCTCGTCGTAATCATCAAATGGCAGCTTATGGAACAGTATATGATATTGCTGTAGATCCTGCTATGGGGGTTGCTGTTACAGTGGGGCAGGTAAACTAGCTTTTCAACTGATATATCTAGTCAGCAAAATGTAAATGCAAATGTTAACCTAGTCTAGTAGTGCTTGACTGACTTCTGCAAGTCATCTTACTGGTCATCTGTGTGCACCACAAAATCTGAATCCAGACTACTTATCTGGCTTTATAATGTAACACCAGGATATGATTAACTTTCTTGTATGATGGCCATTATTTGGGACTAATGAGTAAATTCTGGTGATAGGATAAGAAGATAAACACATTCAGCATCGCTACTGGGAAACTTGTTAGATCATTTAAGCCAGATAAGGATTTTGGAGACCCAGTAAAGGTGAGCTATGTTAGCATGTTCAGCAGGGTATGGTTACAACTTACATCATTAACAGGACCTTACGCTGCAAGCAAATTCTTTTGACAGGTAATTATCGACCCAAGCCGGAGTTTTTTGGTTTGCTCTTACACCAATGGCTCTATATGCATGTTTGACTTTGTTAGTGGGGAGATTGTTGCACAAGCAGTGAGGCATGGGGAAGTTATTACGGGCATTATTTTCTTACCCGACTGCGAGCACATAGTTTCAGTGAGTTATTACTAAAATTTCCTGGTTAATTAATGGTTTTTACTCTGTATTGCAGTATGCCGTGATTGAGTGAAGCCAGGTTATTACTTAACTAAATGTCCCTGATTACTCATGCATCATACATCGAGGATGATATATTAATTTTTTTTGAAGGCCTGTAAAAATTTATTCCAAGCCTAACATTAAAATATTTGTTTCTTCAAAACTTCATCATTTTTAGATTGTTAGACATGATAGGATTCTTGTAGATCATCCTGCATTTTATTTGCAAAATGCTTGCTTTTGGTATTGTTGCATGGCCTGAAGATGGCAGTATATTGCATTTGTGGAAATCATATAAAGCCCTGCTTGATACAGTCGCTTCAAAAACTGCTGTTAGGCATTAACGGTGTATACTCTTTTGAAGTTAGAGCTGAGGTTGAAGAGCTACTCTTTAACTTGAAAGAAGGCAATATTTCTAGTACCTCTAGGACATACTGATGCACTATTGTAATAGAAGGACGCAAAAGTATTGATTCACTGAAGGCTAGAATGGTTCCCATGTTGAAAATTTCCCGGCAATTAAAACCTGCTTTCGATAACAAGACTCCAAACTTCATCATCACATTTTCTTTTCCAAACTTAATGCTTAGTTTCAAATTTCTTTTTCTAGCTTGATCTTTATGTCATCTATGATCCAATTTGGACTGGCTGCTCAAGAATGTTGGATCAATTGAATGGTGTCTGCGGTAGGATTGTCTGGCCTTCAAAATTTGCCTTCTTTCCATGTAGGTTTGCCAAACAACTTTTCAGGCCTGTAAATAACATGCTTAGCATTTCCATCTTCAACTCCTTATTGTCTAGTTTTCTGATTAGTGGAGGGTCTTAGGCGCCAACATCAATAGAAACCATACTTGGAGCATGCTAGCCGCTGGATTATTGTTTGGCCCCAACATTCATCAAATTTCATGCAAATGCATATTTCTTAGTGTCATGTTTGTTAAATTGTTACCCACTGCCTCGCCTAAAATCTTAAGCTATTAGGGAGAAGTGCAATTTTATTATTTATATTATTATTTTATACTCTCAACATATACCCCCCCACGAGTGGATGGTCTGAATTTTTTGACAATGCCAAACATGTGACAGTAAGGTTTAAATTCAGGACCTTTGTTTGCTCTAATGCCATATTAGAATATTACTTATTATCTCACCTAAAAGGTTTAGCTGTTAGAGAAAGGAGCAACTTTATTATAATATTATTTTATACTCTCAACGATGTTCAATTCTTCTTTTCCAAAAGAAACTTGTGTGAATCTAGAAGTACAGGCACTTTATTTTCCCCCTTTTCCTGATTTCATAAATGCATCATGAGATTTGTTGATGTGTTCAGGCTGCTGGTGATGGTTGTATTTTTGTTTGGAAAGTGCCTGCTCCTCTATCTTCAAAGATACTGCACAACATTAAGGAAAATTCCAGGCCGTTGTCTCCAGTAAGCATAGCCCAACCCGTAGTATTAAATCAAATCAAGTTTCATGAAGGGGATGACCACCGATCCGAAATCAATTATGAAGAAGTGACACTGCCAGAAAGTTCCACTCCAGTCAGTGAAAGACTTTTCTGTCAAGCAGGAAGTCATCGAGAGACCTCAGTGTTTAAGTTTAGCATTTCCAGACTCCCCAGGTGGGCACAAACCAAAGTATTTAGTCCACAAATCATGCCTACAGACCCTGACTATGCTTCATCCCAGGTATTATAAATGATAGCTTGTGAAAATGTAAAAAATGCAAAATTTTATCTTATAATTTGCTATCCCTTTTGTCTCATGTATTACTTGGGTTGAGGTCATTGAGACACCATAAGATGAATTTCTCCAGGCCCTACCCAAAAAGAATTTGTCATGTTTTGTAAAACTGATTTACGTAAGTTTAGGATGAAAGGAAAGGTTCAAACACATCCATTTTGTTCAATGCCCTTAACAAATGATCCAAATTACTGTGCCTCCTTGTACCTGGCGACACTATCATGTTCTGTCAATTTAATTTATGAAGTGCAGTTAATTCTTCTCAACCAATCCATCTAAACTTTAAAACTGGGCTCATTTTTGTGAGAAAATTGAAAGCTAACTATTAAGTTTTATTCAAGTGTTGGCAAATTCATTGAGCAAATAGGACCTTTATAATTTAAAGAGATGGATTTATAAAACTCAATAGGATTTGGATCTATTTGATTTCTATATTGACTTGCAGTTCTAATCGAACTTGGATTAATTTTTTTATTGGAAAATTCTACTTAGGAGAACCTAGTCCTTGTTTGTTTGGGATTAAGGTAGTTTATGAAGTTTTCTATAAAGTCAAAAAATTTCCTAATTTGATTGCAAGTATTGTAGGTCTAGTCTTCAAAACAACTAAAGGAAGGATTCTCAAGGTTCATGGAAGTGAAAAACTAGAGACTCCTATTTAATATTAATTAAATAGCAAAAGGAAGGATTCTCTAGGTTCATGGAAGTAAGAAACTAGAGACTCCTATTTAATATTAATTAAGATTAGATTCGTTGTGTGCTCTATATAAAGAGGCCTCTTGCCAAGGTTCTATTGCATCAATTAAAGATAGAAGAAGATCATATTCATTGATTGGGTTTCAAAGAGACCTCTCTCAAACCAATTAGGTAAAATTAATACATCTCCATTGAAAACCGGTGTTTGCGGATGGTAAATTGAGTTCGTGGTGGTTCATCTTCTAGGAGTCGATGAGTCGCTTGGGCGTGGGCAAAGTGGCCTTACAGTAAGATCGTAGACTTGATTGTGCAACTATTTCAAAGAAGTTTTGTTAACTAGAATAATATAGTATATGAGTTTTGGTCATTCCTTTTAGAGCCTGAGGTCTTTTCCCTGCCATTTTTAGGGGTTCTTCGTTAATTTTTTGTACATTGTCTCTTTACTTTTCAGCACTTGTGGTTGATCATTTTATTGCTTGATTGCTATTGTGTGATTGAGATTGAGATTGATTGGGATCACTAGCATGGATTTTCACTAAATATTACATCAATGCTGATAGTGGCATAGTGTATTCTCATGGTCTTATCCTCTGGCAATTCCCGAAAGTATTAGTTAATATGTGCTGTATATTTGGGATTCTGATAATCCATCTTCTTGATGCTACCCACTGTTGATATCAGCAAGTTGGCCCAAAAGTATCGTCTCCCTCAGGTGGTAGTCATGGGAGGCCTGATGTTCAAAACCCATTTAAACATGACCCGGAAAGAAATTGGCCATTTCTTGACAGCAAGTCCAGATACTCATCTGATACTGATACTGGGCAAGGATCTCGACCGCATCTAGAAAACCATAGGTGAGCATTCAATAACTCTTTGTAGTGATTTTTTGATCTTGTCATTGCAAAGTGCATTTTATTACATGCTATTGTCGTTTCATCTCATGTTTGTGATTCAGGAGGAGCTTCGCATTAGACAGGCGTTGGCTCACCATTCATACTGTTTGCTTGGATTTACTGAATTCCCCAGGGGCTTGGGATATGGACATGAAGAACAAGGTGCTGGTGACCGTTCCAAGTATGTTTAATGCCTAACCCCCATTTTTCGCACCACATCTGCTATTTTACACACTTATGGTAGGATGAAGGATGGGAATGGTGACTATATCAAGTTTTTCTACTGAACTAGTCAATGTACACAAGTGTCTCTTTTGTCATGAGCTCATTTAGCGATGTGCAGACAATCGAAAGGGCACCTTGATTTTCATTTTGGCTGGTATTGTTATGCATGTCCTATGTCAAAACACAAGGGAAATGGAAGGCTTTTTACTTGTACAGTCAACATGTTTATACTGACTGATCTCAGTTTTCTGATCAACTGAATTCTTCATATTTTGAAAACTCTCCGATGTTTTAAGGGGAAAAAGAATGTGCAATCAAATGGTTATATCCCATCCAGAACTGCTGTTCCTTGAACACTGTAATGGTGGCCATTGAAATTGTGATGTGTTACCAAGTTGCATTTTAAATTTGGTTGATAGTGCCCCTTCTGGTCCACTGGGGCCACCAAATCTCAAAAATCAATGACCTTGCTAATTAATATTGTTTTTTTATCATCTTGAAAAACCATGTTATTGATACACAATTAACTAAAGCTGCATCCCCTAGGTTGTGCCATAGTTGCGATTCACTGAAGAGGAAAATAGCTGAAAGTGTGGTCTTGACTTACTTCCAGTCACTGCGGGCAAAACAATATATACTTCTATCTGTAATTAGAGATCAATGTCAAACTTATTTTAGGCCTTCGGTATTTTTCTTTTGATCTTACTCAGCAATGGTTTTTGTGCATCAGAAGTCCCAGATGTGGAGATGACAAGTGATACTGAGGTCATTGATATCTCATCCAGGGAACCTGGTGTGAATAATTCTTCAGTGGAGCCCACCTTTGGGTTTAATAATCATGTTGATAGGCAGGTTGCCTCATCAACAGAAAATGCAAGACTAAATAATTCTGGTTCTGCATGCCATGACAGTGATCAATTAGATATAAATAATGCAAGTGCATGTCAGGAGGTGGCTGTTTCAGAAGCATCAGGACAATTTCAGTCGGAAACAATTGAAAGTGGGGTGCAAACAATGATGGATGTTAACGCTTCCTGCATGACATTCCGAGAAGAGGATCTGCTGAAACGGAATTTGTTCAATTTGTCAGCAAGGTTTAAGGTAGTTACTTTGGATAGATGATATGCTTGTTAAATTAGCTTGGTACACATTGATGGTTTAATTTCCTACTAGCTTAAAACTTTGGGATAATTAGTGACTTAACATGGTGTTAAAGCTCTAATTCCATGAGATCCTAGTTTCAAATCTTTTATTGTGTTTGTTCCTCGTTTATTCTTGTGCACTTTGTTTTGTTTCAATTGATGCACTCTTTGTTTAGGGTTGTGCGTGAGGGGATGTTAAATTAGCTTGATATATATTGTTAGGCCTATTTCCTAACAAATTAAACTTTTAGGATAATTGGTGACTTGACACCTCTTTTCCTGTGCATAGATACTGGCTTGAGGGAACATTCTACCGGATATTTGGGATTGCAGGATTTATCAAAATGCTTGTTTACTAGTGTGGTCATATCTGTTCCTTTAGCCTTTTATCATGAATTATAACAAACAGATCATTGAATATTTTCTTTACTGGAAGAATTACATTTCAACTCCCATTCAAATGTTGATGCAGCAAAAGACTTATCACCTGCTGAGCAAAATGGTTAACTTGTTGTCCGTATAAACAGGGCAGGCTCCAGATATATCTCTTAAACCAGTAACTTCAGAAATAATTTTTTAATGTTGAATTCTTGGAGTTGGTTTACAATTCTTTTTATCTGTAGTTCTTCCATTACGTCTTTTGTTTTACACTGTAATTTTGACCATAGAGGAATTAAGCAAGCATCCCAAGAGCTTAAGTGCATTTATTCTCTAATAGAAGTGGTTATTGATGCCCTTTCAGAAATGATGTTTATGCAATTGTTTGTGTATATGGTTTCATTAAGAACTCCCTTTTTATTTAATCATTTTATGAGTCTTATCTACTTATGTTCTCTGCTTTAGACTCAGGAAAGGAAATCATCAGTAAGGAGAAGCTTCTCAGGAAGATTTGTTCTGTCCCGTGACCTTCTTAGAGGCCCAAAGGAACTTTTTGTCACACCCATTCGGGATTTGGATGGTGGAAGTATAAAACAAGGAAAGGAAGCTGCCTCCCGCGTTATGTTGGAGAACCCACCGATTCCAGGTGTGGAAGGACCAGAAAGGATAGAGACTTGCAAACAGGTATGTCAGAGCAATACAGATTTGGCAGGTTTAAATTTTCATTTAGAGATGCCGGAGGAACATCTGGAGGAACTAATAATCAGTTTTATTCTTTATGTTTGTTAATAATCAGTTTGAAACCCTTTGTTTCTGTCTCTGTTATCCACTATAGGTTGGTTGTTTATAAGTGAACCATCTTAAAATGCTTCAATATTCGGAATCTTTTGTTTCTCTATTCAGTTTCTGTTTGGAGCTTCTTTTAATTTAGATGTAAAATGACACCTCAGATCACCATGCTAAATTGCCTCAGTTGATCGCTACTGCAGGACCTGAAGAACTTGTTTGAGAAGTCACTGAGCTCCGGTGGCATTGCCTCACCAAGTGGTTCAGCTGATCACTCTGCTCTGGACAGCTCAGATAACATAGAACTGGAGAAGGTCAGAGGCCAGCAACAATCTAATTTTGCTGGATGCGAGAAACTGAACACTATCATTGCATGCAAAGAAGTATTACTCAATTTGGATGCTGCGGCGGAGAATGCATTCCAGTTGTTTTCCAAATTAGGGACCCTGGCCAATAGAAAAGAGGATTCACCCAGTGAGGCTCAGTTATACAGGGAGGCTACTTACATACTGCCATCAATAGCCAAGAAAGTCCATGCAGTTGCCCAACTGGTGCAGTCTACCAACTACCCCAGTGGGAAAACCAATGTGGATGTTTCGAGCTTTGAACCCTTGTTAGGGACATTTGCAGAGAGTATTTCACAAAGGGTTGTTGAAATATTGAAGAAAAATGGCAGAACTCTGACATAATTAGGATCCAACAGATTGTGTACACTGTACATTATCTTGAAAAACTAAACAGTGCTACCCTTCAAGAGAGGTGCATATTGATTTTTATTACAGATCAAGTTCGAAGACATTACCTAAGGTATATTTCTTCCGATATTTATAAATCTGATGGATTGGCTTTTGCTAGGGATGCAGGTTCTTGCTTTTGAAGAGCTGACTAACTAAGAAGAAAGACTAACGCAAACAGCATTGGATGTTGAAAAGACCACAGCCACGAGACATTCTCTACATGGCCACGTTAGATTTGAGATGGAATAAGGGGGACAAGGAATATGGGACAGCTACGAATTACAAATCTTTGAACGGTTTTAAAAGATCTAGACGAGGTAAATCTTGACCTAGTTTGATGCAAGAGACTAGACTGGTTAATTCCCACACTTTCATTCTGTTGCTTTGTTTGGTACACTGTTTAAAATGAGAATAGCCATTTCCTTGGAATAGTTATTCCATTCCGTTGCCAAATTTTCATTTTTCCTTTAAAAGGGCGAATGACCATTCCCTTAGAATTGCTCTCTATCTTGGTTCTTCTCTCTTCCTCCCTGGTGAAGAAAATGACTATGAAATTGGTCAAGTTTTGTAAATAACATAGATGAAATAAATTATTTTTTTTATTTACACAAGTTAGATAATAAAAGAAATTAATGTTAAGTCTTTAAAAAAATTGGCGTTAGTAAATTTTTTTTATTAAATTTCATTTTATTTTATCATATTTAAAATATGTAACCAAATTATAGAAATCGGAAACCCCATTTCATTCCATGATTTTCATGTTGGCTACCAAACTAGGGAATGAAATTCCTATCTCCTTTCTATTCTCACTCTCATTGCCATTCCTTTTCCTTGTAACAAACTAAGCTTTTGAGTTTAACCTCTAAATACAGCAGTTTTAGTTTCAATTGCTTACCAAATTAAATAAATAAATTATTTTTGGTTTATTCATTATACATATACTAATATTGTTGGATTTTTTTGAGGGGGATGATTTCTCCTACCAACACTAGCATTTTGGCGCAATCGGTGATTTATGATTTGGTTTGTGATATCCTTGCCTTTATGAGCGAATCCTTAGCTTTACTTGCGCTTGGTTTATGCAACACTACTTTCAAACACAAACGTGGCCACACCTGCACGTACAATCACATAACAACACTGTGCTTGTGAACATGCAAAACTTTATTCATCCGCTAAGTTTGAATGCAATGATTGTCAACATTATTATTCAGCCAGATTAAATGTTTTTATTGTTTTGAGAGTTTGCGGATGATAATGCCATTCATATGGGTAAAATGATGATAGGCACGTGCAATATTGTTGTTCACAACATAATTAATCCATTAGACTAAACCTTCTAGTTTTTCATTTACTATTGAAAGAATGAAAGCTTGGGAATTTCAGACTTTTACTCAATGGTTCTTATCATTAATTTAGATAAATTTAGGCCTTGCTTGATACCTGAGAGCTGTGGTACGTTATTTGTTTGGTTATGATTCTCTGAATTCACGATTGCATGCTTTTATAGATTTACCCATCATCTTAAGTGTCTGAAGTGTATTTTGTACCCAGATCAGTTGCATCATCCCAAAATTTTCTATTGATGTCTAAATATGCCTTGATGATATCAAAGTCTCGGTTCTTAGTATTTGTTTTGTATTGAGCATGAATGACATGAACTGCAGAGTTTCATTTTCTTTTGTTCTCCATTTAGTTTAAAATGTCCTATTGTATTATTGTATGCTGTACCCTAAAGGTCCATTTCCTTCTTTCTTGATGATGCATTTGTGTTATTTATACACACTCCACTCAAAAAACAAAAATTTTTGCTAAGCTGAGGGAGAATTTCCTAGAATTGGCACTTGTATGAAATATTTATTCAGAAAAAATTTCAAGCCTGGATCCAATTTCTTAATGGTGGCCTACTTGGATCCGCCTCTCCAATTGGCTCATGCAAAGCCATGTTTGCAATTTAACATTAGTTCGTTTCTTGTAGGAGACTATATTTGTTTTTGAGGATCATTAAGTTATTAGAATTCATGAAGGGCTTCATGATGTAGAATCCTCTAGAGGTTTGTTCTTCTTTTTATGAGGGGAAAAGATAATACATCTCATCATTATGTGTCCTAGTAGGATATGTATTCCAGTGAAATATAATGGGTCATGGTAGAACCATCTAGTATGTTTGGGGGGGGGGTGTTTTCTTTTTTTATTTTTATTCTTATTTTTTTTGTTTTTTTGGGGGGGGGGGGGGCGGG
>QLOD02000013.1:1717701-1767129 GCA_003260245.2 Sideroxylon spinosum | reverse complement strand
ACAAATTAAATAATTCGATTTGTTGTATAAATACGTATATGTATATTCATTCTTATTCTCCTAGCTAATATGCTATCGAATAATTTAATTTTAAATATTTACTTACTTTTTTTTATCTTAATTATAAATTTAAGATTTAAAAAGAGTGCAAAAAGGTCGGTATCACTTTTTTGTTTTTTTTTTTTTTTTTTTTTGATAGGAAGGAGACAAGATTAATGTTGGGTATACCAATTAGAAGGTGATTGAACAAATTCTATCCAAAAAAAATCTAATTTTTATTAATGTTCTTTCGACTATTTTCAATCAAATTTCGTTACATATCACTTGTGTTTTTATTTTTTATTTTTAACAAATCAAACATTATCTTAATCCTCCAATCTGACAATAGATAAATAGGATCTCTAAAGAAAAGAGCAATTATTGCATTTGAAAAGTATATGTATGTCTCCTTACACACAAGTTAAAAATATAATTTTATTAAATTATATATTAAATATATATAAAATAGAGTCCGGAAAAGTAGATGTATCTCTTTAACATACAAGTTAAAAATATAATTTCATTATATTATTTTAAATTAAATATATATAAAGCTAATGTCTGGAAAGCGCATTATGTCTGGTGATACCTAACTAAGATTATATTGTGAAACGTGATATCTAATTATAATTATCTTAAATAATTTTATTTATTATATAAGTTTATTATTCTAATCAACCAGAAAATTATATTTATTTTTATAAGTCTTTTATATAAGAAAATATGTTTTATTTTTCATCCAGAATAATATAATAATTTTATTTATTATACGAGTCTTTTATTTAATAATTTTAATTTATTTCTATTTTGATTGATCCAAAAAATTTATTCATTATATAATCTCCTAATATGAGAATTATGTTAATAATTAAATATATATAATGTACGTCAAAACTACTTGTTTTCTTAACATAATTGTATTTTATATTCATTTATATTATTTAATTTATAATTGTTCATGATGTTTTAATATAAATGGGATAAGACTTTTTCGGTGTTTATATATGTGTGTATATATATATATATTAATCATTATTCGTGATCTTCTAATTTAAGTAGAATAAAATAATTATTTCCTAAATTTATAAATAGATATTAAGTTTTCTCCTATCTTATAATTTTTTGGGACCTTTTATTATAATAATTTTCCATTTGAAATCTCTGTAGTTTGTTTGATATATACTTAAACTTTTAGTTTTAAAGTCTCCATATGCGATTGATATATATGTTGACATATGAATCCTGTGAGGAACTACTTTTTTTTTTTTTTTTTAATTGGTCTCATTGTGTGTCTAGTAGTTACCAGCTTACCCAGTCCAATCCAAATACTCAATTTTGATATTTCTTTTTAAACCCAATTTCGTTGGTAATATTGAAACGGAATGGGTAATGGTTTCGCAGTATTTGGCACGGTCAATTTGACAAAAACATGCATCTTTCAACGTAAAAGAAAATATAGACTCAATTTTAGAACTCTTTAATCTATATCACAGACGTTGTTGCGTCACTGTTATCTTGTACGAGTGATGACTATGGAGTCTCATGCCCCTTTCTATTAATATCAATTTAATACAAATTTGTCTACAACTTTTGTTAAGGAACTATCATGCGGGCCATACGTAGGACTATCCATTTGACAGTTCCTGCACAGCGCTTATCACAACTAATTTTTTTTTTTTTTTTTTGGGAAAAAACAAAGAACCAAAATGAAAACAGAAAGAAATAAAATTATTTATTTATATTTATTTTTATGATTAATTAAAAAATTAATTTTTTTATTAATATCCACTCATTTTCTTCTTATATTCCTAATTTTATTAAAAATATATTAATAATGTTAACCTTTGCTTGTTTTATTTTACTCTGCCATCAATTCCGTCTACGAAGACAGATTTCAAAAATGCCTCATGGAACATGAATTTGGGCAAAAGAAAAGTGAAAATGAAATAAAATTATTATTATTATTTTTTTTTTTGTGCGAGGATCAAATATGGTGACTGGGCAAACATAAAGAAAGCTAGGTGAGCTGTGACTAATATAAAGTGAATCTCTCATCTCCCACGTTGCCTTAGAAAGGTGAGAAATTCCTTCAAAACGCTAAAATAAAACATATTTGGGTGGAAATATCACCATTAAGGATGTTTTATTCAGGTAGAACTCAATTACCAAATTATTTTTAGTTTTTTAAATAATCAAAATTGAATCAAGAATAAATAATTCAATTCGATTTCAGTTAAAATTGAGTTAACAGAAATTCTATTTGAATATATAAATATCTAACGTTTATTTTATTTTTTTTATAAATTTGATAATATTATATTATATAAAATCATATTATATAATAATATAATCTTAAATAAATTACTTTACAATTTTTCATATATATATATATCAAAAGTGTTGTGTCATTTTTCAATAACCTCATAGGAGTTTAATGTAATATATATTCTAAAATGGTCCATTCAAGAGTACTCTGTCAGTTAGCGAGGAGGATGTGAACATATATGCAATACAAGTAAGAACAAAAATGAGTTTGGTATGAATTAATTTGGCCTCTCATCTCCTTATAGGAAGTATCATTTTTGAACATATATTTTTAGACTTCAGAAATAAAGAACAAGATTTTCATCCATTCAGAGACTCATTTTTAGACTTTAATAACAGGGGACAGGTTTTCCATCCATTCAGAGGACTCAGTTTTAGACTTTAGTAACAGAGGATAAAGTTTCCATCCATTCAGGGAGGATATGAATATATATGCAATACAAATACAAACAAAAATGAGTTTGGTATGTCTTAATTTGGCCCTCTCTTCTCCTTATAGGAAGTATCATTTTTAAATATATGTTTTTAAACTTTAATAACAAAAGATAAGTTTTCATCTATTCATAGACTCATTTTTAGACTTTGGTAATAGAGGACAATTTTCTATCAATTCAGGGAAGATATGAACATATATGCAAAATAAGTGCAAACAAAAATGAGTTTGGTATGAATTGATTTGGTCCTCTCATCTCCTTATAAGAAGTGTCGTTTTTGAACGTATGTTTTCAGACTTTAGTAGCAGACAACAAATTTTTCATCCATTTAGGAAGGATATAAACATAAATGCAATACAAGTACAAACAAAAATGAGAGGAAAAGTTTCCTATTCATTCAGAAATTCACTTTTAGACTGGAGTAAAAGACAAGTTTTCCATACATTCAGGGACTCAAACACACTTTAGTAAAATGGAAGACAAGTTTTTTATCCATTTAGAAACTCAAACAAGTAATATTTGTTCCCGTTTAGTAACGTTTTTGTTTTCTGTTTATGTTTTCAAAATTTTATAAATTGGCAACAAAAACATGTTTGTTAAATCTGTTTATGTTTTTTTGTTTCAAAAAAATTAAAAACTTAAATAGAAAAATAAAAACAGAAAATAATGTGTTTTCACTCTGTTTTCTTTTTCTTTTGTAAACATTTTTATGAATTTTATTACTTTATCCATTTTTGTTTTATCATATTAAAATAAATTACCTTGTTCAAATATTTTTTTAAATTAAAGTTATTTTTAATATATAATATAATTTAATTAAATAAATTACCTAAATAAATATGTAATATATTTTATTAATTTATTTTAAAAAATAATTAAATTAAATTAAATATTAATTAAATTTATTTAATGTGAAATATTAATGATTAAATTATTTTAATAAATAAAAAATGATAATTTAATACAATAATTAATTTAATTTAATTAATATAAATTTATTTTATTAAATAATTTAGATAAAATATAATTTAATTTAACTATGATATTTTATTAAAATAATTTAATAAAATATATTTTTTAATTTAGTTAATTTAATTAATATAAAATATATTTTGTTAAATTAATTAATTAATTTAGTAATGAATTTAATCAATCTAAAATATACTTTGTTAAATTATTTTTAATAAATAATAAAATAAAATTAATTATTTTACTTAAAATTTATAATTAACTTAATTTAATTAATTTAACTGATATTGAATATATTTTATTAAATTATTTTCAATAAATATTATAATTAGATTAATTAATTAAATTTAATTTAATAGTTAATTTAATATAGTTATTTTTAACTAATATTAAATATATTTTATTAAATTATTTTTAATAAATTTCATAATTAAATTATTTGAATTATTATCAAATATATTTTAGTAAATATTATAATAAAATTATAATTAATATATTTTATATTTACTGGATTAAATGATATAATAATTATATTTTATTTAATTTTTGAATAAATAATATAATTAAATTAATATGAAATGTATTTCTTAAATTATATTAAATTTTTAGAAACTAATAAAATTAGATATTTTATAAAAATAAAAAATTAATAATTATAAACAAAGCTGTATTTCCTAGCAGAGTTTCGGTTTTTATTTCAGAAAAAATAAACAACAACAGAAAACACTAAACAAAAAACTGTAATAGCAACAGTAGAAAAATGACAACGTTGTCAAACGGACTCTTTATAAAATAAATTTTAATTTTTCCATTTGAGCTAATCTTCAAGAATAGGTTGTGCAGATTTTGGTTATGTTTGGCCATCAAAGAAAAATAAAAATTTATCAAAAATTACAAAAAATTTATACTTTTTTCAATCAAATTTTACCATTTAACACTTTTATATTATCATTTTATATTTTTATTATATTTTTTTATCAAATTTTCTCCAACCAACATCCCTTCGTCAAAGGGTGTAGGCATTGGCTTAATTATTTTCACATGCTTGCCTCTTTTAAATGTTCTGACGTCACTTTCAAATCTCACCCTAATATATTAATTGATTTACCTACTTTTATCTCATTAATTACTTATTCATTTATTATATGTCCACAACTAAGATCTGTTTGGTCACAGTAAAAAAAATCAAAATTTATCAAAAATTACAAAAAATTCGTATTGTCTTCCAATTAAATTTTGTTATCTATCATTTTTATGTCAAATCTTTATACTTTTATTGTATTTTTTCTACTAATTTTCTACCACCAAACCATCCCTAAATTAAACTTAAATGTTCTGACATCACTTTCAAATCAGATGGCCTCTTTTAAATGGTCTGACATCACTTTCAAGTCTCACCCTATTATATTGATTGATGCACCTACTTTTATCTCATTAATTATTTATTTATTTATTATATGTCCACAACTAATATCTGTTTTATTTTGACAATGGACATTTATAATTATGTTCAAAATAGGAGAAAATAAAAAACATATTCTCCTTTTCAAACTAACTAATTTCATGATGAGGAAATTCATATAAATCATATATGTTTGCTTTCGAATTTAATGTTAGAAAATAAAGATTTTAATTGGCTTTTGAATTTATTGTGAAAAAATAATATGTAGACGGATATAAAAAATATCGAATTTTGAGTATCCTGTAAAAATAAATGAATATTAAGTATTCTATTAATAAATTTTAAAATCGTTATAAACCAGCATGTGTATTAATTAAATTTTATTTTTAAATCTATTTTAATTCTATTAAAATATTTTTAATAAAATTTTAAAAATTTGATTGTATCAGATAGTGCCTATATTCCTCCTATTAACATTCCTAAATAACATCGTTCAAGATACTCCATATCACATAAGTCATCGAGGCCAAAAATTTGTAGCTTTCTAAAAGTTTACGGTCCCTTCCACTGCTATCCATTTAATAAAAATTTGTCGGTAGCTTCTGTAAACAACATTGCAGGCCACATCTAGGACCATCCATTTGACAATTCCTGCACCATGCTCACTGCAACTAAAGTTTATGATGAAATGAATAAAAAAATAAATGTAATTATTTATTAATATTTATTTTTTCGGTAAATTAAATCAAAATATTTTTTTATTATTACTATCTTTATTCATTTTCTCCTAATATTTCTAATTTTTTAAAAAGTAAATAAATTTAATATTTTTTTATTTTATTTTACTTTTTCATATTTTTCCTCGATAAATCTAAGTTCAAACACTTCATGGTATACTGATAGAACATGTATAATTTGAGGAAAAGAAAAGTGATAGTAATTAAAATGAAATTATTATTATTTTTTATGTGATCAATCTTTGGTAATGCCGGTGGGGTTTGTAAGCGTATAAAAATGTTGAATGATCTACCACTATGATGAAATGCATGAAAAAGAGGAAATTGAGTGACAGAAAAGTTTTGTAAAAGTTTTTTTAATAATAATTAGTTACATAATAGTTTATGCTAATAGCATGAAGAAAGGAGAAAATTGAGGGAAAAATTCACTCGTTATTATATACCCAACATAACTATCTTATATGCAATACATGTAAAAACAAAAATAAATTTGGTATGAATTAATTTGACCCCCTCATCACATATTTTTAGACTTTAGTAATAAAGGAAAAGCAAGTTTTCCATCCATTCAAAAACTCATTTTTAGACTTTAGTAACAGAAGAAAATTTTTTCATCTATTCAGGGACTTGAACACTTTAGTAAAGTTTTTGATCCATTCAGAGATTTAAACTAATAATCCCTATGGAACAAATCTAAAATTTTATTAATTGAGTTAACCCTCTAGGTTGTGTGGACTTTGTCAAATGATTAAGTGTTGGTTCAATTATTTTTACATCTGTCTCTTTTAGATGTTCTGATGTTACTTTCAAATCTTGCCGCAAAATTTTAATTAATCTATCTACTTTTATTGCATTAATTAATTATCAATTAATTATATGTCCACGACTAATATCTGTTTTATTTTGACAATGGACAATTACAATTATGTTTAAAACGGGAGAAAACAGAAAACTTATTTTCCTTTTCAAACTAACTAATTTTATGATGAGGAAATTCATATAAATAATATAAGTTTGCTTTTGAATTTATTGTTAGAAAATAAATATTTTAATTGACTTTTCAATTTATTATGAAAAAATAATACGTAGGCAGATATAAAAATTTATCAACTTTCAGGTTCTTTATTCTATAAACAAATTCTATGATCATCCGAAATCAGTATGTTTACTAATTAAATTTTATTTTCAATCTTGTTCTGATTCTATTAAAGTATTTTTAATAAATTTTTTAAAATTTTAATTAAATCAGATAACCCCTTATATTCCTCCTATTAACATTCCTAAACAACATCGTCCAAGATACTCCATATCACATACGGCATCGAGGTTGTGTCACTGTTATCATGCACAAGCGAAAAATGTGGTACAGAATTTGGGGCCTTTATAATACAAAAGTTTGTAGCTTTCTAAAAGGTTGTGGTCCCTTCCATTACCGTCAATTTAATAAAAAATTGTCGGTAGCTTTTGTAAACAATGCAGGCCAATCGTAGGACCATCCATTTGACAATTCCTGCACCATGCTCATCGCAACTAAAATTTATGATGAAATAAAATAAAAAATTAATACAGCTATTTATTTATATTTATTTTTATGGTAAATTAAATCAAAATAATTTTTACTATTACTATCTTTATTCATTTTCTCCTAAAATTTTTTATTTTATTTTACTTTTTCATATCTTCCTTCAACAAATCTATGTTCAAATACACTATTGATACACTGATAGAACATGTTTAGTTTGAGGAAAAGAAAAGTGATAGTAATTAAAATGAAATTGTTGTTATTTTTTATGGATCAATCAATGGTAATGTCAAAAATGTTTAATGAGCTACCATTATGATGAAATACATGAAAAAGAGGAAATTGGGGGGGGGGGATTGATTAATAGAAAAGTTTTGTAAAACCATATTAATTAAAGAGTTTTGCAAAAGTTTTTTTATTAATAATTAATGACATAATAGTTTATACTATCTTATATTATGATCATGTCTTAATTAAACGTATGTTCTTTATAGTTTATTTTTATTTAGTGAATCACATCATATGTTTCAACTATTGTATCAAAATAGTCCAACTGTTTGGAAATTAAATTCATCCAACTGTCAAAAAAATGTAGCTCAATAGTTGGATCGAAAGGATGTCCAAATTTGAAATTTCTTTTCAAAATTTTAAAAGTTCAAATTCAAATCTTATTGTGATAAAATTTTCATGTAGTGTTTTTTTATTTTTATAAGTTATTTTTATACTTTCCATGTAATTTCTTTTATAAATTTAAATTTGATCTATTTACACGTCAATTTTTGTTGCATGAAATTTGAAATTTTAAAAAATTATACAAATTATATATTATCTACAAAAATCAAAGGGAACTATATAACAACAATCATAAAATCATATGTATTTATTAAATAATGATAAATACATATTAGAGAAAGTCAACTAATTTTTTTATATAAAAAATATATTTAAAGTTCAATTTTCTTTGAAATTTTATAAAAAAAATAAATATTTAAATTAAGATTTCAATTTTAATGTGCTTAAAATTTAAATTTTAAATATAAAATATATATATTTTCACACTCTATATTATTTATATAGTAAGGAATTCTCAAAATTTGAATTTGAGATATTTTCGACCGTTTCATTTGCTCAATAGTCATGATTATTTTTCTTTTTTCTTTTTTTCTCTCACTCTTCTCATATTTTTGTTGAATACTTTTTATATAAAAGATTTGAAATTAATATCTTTCTCTTTTGATTAATGATTTTAGTTTTTATAGATTATTTTTACACTTTTCATGTAAGTTTACCTTATAAATTTAAATTTAAACTATTTATCTGTCAAATTATATTCATGTGCCTTTAGGCACGGGTAATACTTAATGTATGTATATTATCGATTTCCGAGAGAGAGAGAGAGAGAGAGAGAGGGCGAGGGGGCGGATGGGGGTAGGGGCCTTGGGTTTTTGATTTGAAATATTATATATATATATATATATATATTACATTTTGGGAGAGAGCCATGACAGAGAAACTGGATCTGTTTCCGGAGACGAAGATAATGAGTCTTCAGATGGAGGGTCCAGCCGTTGGAGGCCACGTGAGCAGATTAGGCGACAACCAACCCCAAACAATGAACCATGATTTTGAAATATTTTTTTCAATCTGCTCGATTATTTTAGTTTTGGAAGTTTCAACCGTAAGTACCTTTTTATTGTCTATTGCAGCTGATTTGTTATTCCCTTTTAATTCTCTTCAAATACTGGGTTCTTTTTAGAAGTATTAGTAATCTTTTATATCATATATTTTGTGCGGGGGGATGTAAGGCAAGAAAATCAACCCCCCAAACACCAAAAAAAGGAGAAAGAGCAATGGACATCAAGAAGTTCAAGTTGTTTTATTTAACCATTGGTCTGTTCCGTCGAGCGTGTGGAGAGGTTATTGTTTGAGGTCGCCCAAGAAAGTCAGGCAAACTTTAATTTTAATCTTTTTTTTTTTTAAGCCTAAAACAGCCCATATGCCTTTCTTTGGCAGATCTTCTTCATGCATAGGTTTCAGGTGCTGAAAATATTTATGAGATACTCAGCGGATTTTTTTTTACATTTGAGAAAGGATTTGTCAATGTTGCCTTTACATAAAAGTTGTTTGAGAAAGTATTTGTCAATGTTGTTTTTACATGAAAAGTTATTATGCAATACAAATTTGTAATTAGTTAGATCGATTATTTGTCAATGTTGTTTTTACATGAAAAGTTATTATGCAATACAAATTTGTAATTAGTTAGATCGATGTTTTGCTTTACAACAACTACTGTCAAAAGATAAAAAAATTTAAATTAATTAATTTGCTCATGCAACTATATAATTGGTTCAATATGTGTTGTCATTTTGTACTCCTGGGATCAGGTTTTTGAGTACTAGAGGAGGAAGTTGGCAGTGATTCAAGTTTTTGTATACAGTTGGTCTATGATGTCTTCCTGGCATATTAAAGTACTAGGGTATTTAGGACAGTTGACATACATATATAGATGTATAGTACATTTATATAAATATAAAATTGATATAAAATAATTTTTTTTTGACATTTATCTTACATCATCTAAGTTTCACCGTTAGATCAACATCCGATTGTTACAGCTTTTTTTTGTCAGTTTACAAAATATTAAAAACATAAATAGAAATTTAAATTTAAATGTTTATTTTTGATAAAATTTTAAAGAATATTAAAGTTTAAATATATTTTTTTAAATAAAAAGTTTAGTTGACTTTGTGTAATACATCTATATAATATAATTAAATTTACGTTAAATATATTTATTAAATCTAATTGATTTTTAAAAAATTAATGAAATTAAATATTTTATAAAAATAATAAATTAATAATTGTAAAAAAAATTACATTTTGAAAAGCAGTTTCCATTTTCGTTTCAAAATACAAAAAATGAAAATAAAATATAAAAACATAAAACATAAATAAGTAAATATCCATAAAAAGCGTTATCAAAGAGCCATTAAACAATGTATGGATATCTATTAGATAAATTGGACTAATTTTTCTTGAAAAACTAATTAATTTAATTTAATTATTTATTAAAATTAAATTAATGAATATAATTTAATTATTTATTTTCTTAAGCAAAAAATTTAATTGACTTTGTCTAATAAGTTTCTATATAATATAATTAAATTAACATTAAATATATTTATTAAATCTAATTGATTTTTAAAAAATTAATTAAATTAATTATTTTATAAAAATAATAAATTAATGATCGTAAATGCATTTTGAAAGGTAGTTTCAATTTCCGTTTCAAAACAAAAAAATGCATTTTGAATTGAAGTTGTACGCATATGGAAATACAACCACAGTCAATCAAAGACTTCATGCTTAGGGGGTGTTTGAAATTTTTAGCAAAACTTTCGATCAGTGAAGACATATGGCGATCATTAATGAATCGGACTTGAAATTAATTTCCATAAAAGCGAAATTAGCACAACTACACTGCCGTCGTCCGACATCTACCTAGAAGAATTAGGTGAAAATGGATATATAGGGAAAATTAATTAGTTGAATCCTTACCACAACCCCCAATGCACGGATCATTATCACTTGCGATATTTGATGGGAAAAGAATCAACAGGAGTACTACTTGGAGGAGGAGGAGGAGGCGGCGATAGTAGATTGGGAAGAGTGACTTGGAGCCAGAACGAGCAGTGGAATAATCCATTTTTGCTTGCTAATTTAATTGGTTTGAGACGAGATAAGGCTAGTGATAAGGGCAAGCCCAGCCGCCTATTTAAATCAACAGAGGCTGGTGCATAGACGCTGCAAGATTCATCATATACATACGTGGCTGTTTGGTGTTCTATGAACTACTACAAATTTTTATAAATTTTTACAAAATCAAATTTTTTTCAATATGTTTTAAGTTACATAAATGAATATAAATTTGTAAAAGTTATAGTTTCTTGATAAATAAAAAATTTAAATTTTATAAAGATTTGAATTATTTTATAAAAAAACATACGGACCGTTTATTCACAGTATAAATCACAAGAGTAGAATTTTTACAGATTTATTTTAATTCATACAAGTATATACGGGAATTGTTGTTGACATATTGTCATGTACAAGTGACTACCAGCTTACGTCACTACCTCGCCATTTCCTCCGCCACCCGGCTGACGTGAGGAAGTAATCCATTTACTATACAGTTATCGTTACAGTGTTACATTAATGTGGTTGAATTTTATTATTATTACTATTATTATTTTTGTACAATAGTGTCTTTCTGTGTTTGTGGGGAAAAATGTTACTCTACTAAAAAATATTATCAGAATAGTTTAATAATAATATTTGTAAAATTAAAATACATCTTAATAAGGATTTTTATTTAAGATAATAAGTTAATTTGTTCAAAAATCTATAGTATTTCTCTTCATTTTTTCCGTCATGTTTTTTTTTTGGTAAGAGGGTGTTTGGAGCACTATATATCTCTATAAATCATTAAAAATCTATACAAAATTAAAATTTTCTTACTTACAATATCAATTACAAAATTATAATTTTTATAAATTTATACAACTCAAAACACATCCAATATATATGACATTATTCATTAGTGTTAGAGGTCTCTTGTGTATGTGTGTGTATATATATTTATATCCGTATGCATTTATATACATATATATTATTAACATAAGACAAACTTGCGGTTGTTGAAAAAAAAATTATATAGGTATTCACGGCTAATGGGTTTATGTTAGTTTAAATTAAAAATGGGAAAAAGTAAACTTGGTTGTTGAAAAGAAAATTTTGTATTGACGCCTCATGGAGGGTGTATTTAGTGTGAGAATTTAGTGATTATTAAAATAAAAGAAAAAAAAGTAGAGAGAAAGAAACAAAATAAAAAATTCTAAATATATATATTTTTATTTGAATAGGTCTAAAAATATAAAATAAAATGTATTAATTTAAAATTTTTTAATTTAATTATTTTTAATTTCTTAAATCCTAAGAATTTTTCTTTTTATTTTTCATTGTAAACCAAATATAAAAAAATAATTTTAAATTCCTACCCTTTTTATTTTCTCCAAACAAATCATTAGTCTAAATATAGCCATAAAGTTAATTAATAGTCGTAACAAGCGCAGGCGGATATTTAAATTAATAAGCTAGTGTATATGAAGCAATATTTCTTACATATAAGTTTGAGAAGTTACTGTTACTTTGAGGGTTAGCACAGTTGATCATACGTTATGTTTATTTTTTAATGGTAATCAATTTATCTTTTTAGGATTGTTGAAAATTTATCCAGTTATTTATATCAAATTTTCAAAAATTTGTAGAAATACGTGTAAACTTAATTCTAATATGCTTAATTATTAAAAAACAAAAATAAGGAGAAATTATCGTCGTGTAGGTATTATGTTGCATGATAAGCCACATGTTTCTCGTGAAATGAGAAACTAGTAGGTTTTCACTTAATTGTTACATGATCTCAGAAAAATATATACGAAAAAATTGATAATAATAATAATGTGAAACAGCTACGTGGATATATTTGAATTATAATTGTTCTTGTATAAATAAATATATATTTTTATTTAAAACATTACTCATTAGTGTTAGAAGGCCCAAATCCCTGTACATACATATATATATATATATAAGAGAAAGAAGACAAACTTTTGGTTGTTGAAAATCAAATTACCTCAATGGATTCACATTAGCTAACTAGTTAATTATGTTAGTCATGCAGAGTTAAAAACGGAAAATACAAACCTCCGGAAGTTGAAAAGCAAATTTTTAATTTGAATTCATGCCAGGCTCCACAAAGGACGTAAGAATCTTAGGAAATAAAATTGTGAGTAATTGCAAATGCTACATTTAAAAGTTTACCATGGGGTAATGTCAATGTCTTTATATATAAGTGCCAGTAGGGATCTTAACTTTCTCAAACCCACAATATATCCCATTTTCGCCCATATTATCTACCCGCTGAATCCTTCTTTTATACTGACACAAATAGATCTGCCCGAATGGCAGACAACAGCAAGAATGAAAACAACCAAAAGACCCCAGTGGAAGTTTTAAAGGATGAAATTGAAGGTAGTCCAGAAGGGATAAAATCAAAATATCAGGCTCGTGTTTACGGGGTGCCCCAGGAGCTTCGTAAGCGGAACGAAAGTGCCTATACCCCATCCCTCGTCTCAATTGGCCCTCTTCACCGACATCAGGAATCACAAATGATCAGGGACGTCAAATTATTTTACATGAAATGCCTCTTTCAAAAAGTTTGCGATGGGGGGGCAGCGATTAAGAATTGTTTCGGCGAAATGGAGTCCATACTACCCGAGGTCCAGAAATTCTACGGAGGAGAAGAAGTTAATGCGGAGATGTTGGTGATCGATGGCTGTTTCATCCTTGAGCTCCTTCGCAGGGACACCCAAATATTAACAGAGGAGTACAAGAAGGAACGAAGGACGTCTGAATCTTCTGATTGCTTTTCTTCCTTACTGACGGTACTTCTCTGCAAGAACGAAGAGAGCAATAGCCAAAGCGACGAGTCCCAGGAATCCAATCGCGGACATCTACCGGATCCCATTTTTAGCTTCCCCCTGAGACGCGTGGCTGTTCAACATGACTTGCTACTACTAGAAAACCAGCTTCCCTTGTCGGTTCTTAAGAAGCTGTTCGACCACACGTTAGGTTGTATCCGGGGTCATCATCTCCGTCTCAGTGAGTACATCCTTAATTACTTTCATGAAGTTCTGAACATAGGACACGATTGCCGCCAAAAAATACCAATACTTTCATCTACTCCTGATCAGCATGAGGTTGATTTGAACGCGTACGATCACATTCTACACTTTCTACACCACCATTACCTTCCAGATAAGCGACCTAAACCTGACAAAGTTGGTGGCCAGCTGGATAACAAATTCATGCCCTTTGCATCGCATCTTGACTCTTCCGGTGTCAAGTTTGAAGGTAACAGTCACCAATTCAAGGTCCAGTTCAAGCCTCGGTTGTGTATGTGTCGTAGAGCTAGTTTTTCAATCCCAACTTTGCTCATCGATGGCTCCACCGAGCTTGTCTTGAGAAACATCATTGCATTCGAGATATGTGTACCTTATGTTTCCGGCTACTTCACATCGTATGCATTCCTTTTGGACGGACTCATAAACACAGAGGAAGATTTTCAAGTGCTCGAAGAGGCTGAAGTATTACGCAACCGTCTGGGTACCACTAAGGAAGCTTCTGATCTCTTCAACAGTCTCTGCAAAGATGTTGCTATTGGAGGATTCCATTTCACTAAAATTTGCTATAAAGTTGTTAAGTACAACAAGCACTGCTGGTTGGCAGCATTGCCGATGACTATCCAACATCTGAAACGCAAATGGTCGGCTAATCCATGGGCATTCGTGGCTTTCTTTGTTGCCAACATCTGAAACGCAAATGGTCGGCTAATCCATGGGCATTCGTGGCTTTCTTTGTTGCCTTTACTGCTTTTGCAATGCAGGCAATGGATTTCATCACTAATCACGCTGGATGAATTAGCCATATATATGATAAATATGTCGTTGGATTACTGTTCCTATTATCAGTTTGAGTCATCCATGCTTTACTAGCCACTTTGAAGAAGAGTTTGTGCCAATAAGAATGTCCCTTGGGCATGTTTGCAGATCATATATTTGCAGCTATTATTATCAAGTCTATTTGCCTCAATTTGTACTTGGATATATAAATATAAGCTATTTGTAAACATGCATATTGTAATCCAGTATTGCTAATGCTTTGTGTTTGTTTTCCGCTAACCAGTATCCAGTATGCTTACTGATTATATATATTTAAAAATTTAGCAACCCGTTTGTAGGTTTATGGTTGCACGCCCACAATTATCAAATAAAAAATAAGTGAACAAAGTTTATAGGGAGATTTTATTTTTCACTTTTTGTAATTCAAGCTGGCGTGTTGGGTACTTTAACTAATATCTAGAATTTTAAAATTAACAGTCGAGTAAACTTCTAAAGTTTTTGAGAAGATTTAAATTAGAAAAGTAAAATATGGGAAAAATAAATTATTTATTTGTAATTATTTTCATTGTTAATTAAGTAAAAATTAATTTTTTAACAATATCTATTCATTTCTTCTTATTTTCCTAATTTTACTTAAACAATAATATTAATAATTTTAGCTTTTTTATTTTATTTAATTTTACTTTGGCACGTACCGATAGAACATGAATTTGGACCAAAGAATATTGATAATAAAGTAAAATTATTGTCATTTTTTGAGGCAATGATCAAATGACAATGTAGGTGGACGTAAATGAAAGCGGGTGAGCTACCACTCATATGCAGTGTATCGTTTGCTTCAGATTACCTGGGATATGTTGAAAAAAAGTATTATTTATGTTAGACTCAACATATCGATAGTATAAAATATTTTAAAATTATCAAAAATTAAATTCATATTAAATGTGTTTGCGCGAGAATATTACTTTTAGGGGTATTTTTTAAGATAGAACTAATTATTCAAAATTGAACTAAAGGATACTAAATTAATCAAAATAATTCGATTTGGTTCCAATTAAAATAGGGTTAATTGAAATTCTATTTAAAATTTTAAATATCTAATTTTTAATTTTATTTTTATAAATTTATTATTATTATATTATTTAAATATATAACCTTAAACAAATAGCTTCAAAATTTTTCATATGTCAAAAGTGTTGCGTCATTTTCAATAACCTCTTACGAGGTTAATGTAATTTACTCTAAAATTAATGGTCCCTTCAAGAATAGCGAGGATATGAACATATCTCCAATACAAGTAAGAGGATATGAACATATCTGCAATTAATACAAGTTCAAACAAAAATCAGTGGTTTGAATTAAATTGGCCCCCCTGTCATCTCCTTACCGAAAGTACTATTTTTGAACGCATGTTTTTAGGCTATTATTATTAGAGTAGGTTTCCTTTTACATTATTATTTTTAAAAATAAAAATAACAGCCTAAAGTTCACTTGATCATTTGTATTTTTAAAACTTATTTAAAAAAATAAAAAACGTGTTTATATATACAATAAAAAATAATCAAAAATCGTTACGAGTCTTTTTACTCAAAATAGGAAGAATTCAAAAGCATAAAAATAATAAAAAATATCAAATGAAATGCATTTTTTAATCTTTTTAAAACATGAAATTTAAAATAAAAAATAAAAAATAAAAAAATGCAAACTAAAGGCCAGACAATATATGTGATTTGACTCATTTTTGGTGTAATTTTAGTGCAATCAATAAATTACCAAGAGGTAGAGATTTAATAGAAAAAATTTTACGTTTAAAGATTTATAGAGATTTTATTAGAATTTATAGAGATTGCAGAGATTTATAAATATTTATATAGTTAAAATGGAATTTTTTTTAAATTAATAGAAATTTAAGCAGTTCCATATGAAAAATAAATTATAAAAATTGGTGAATATTTGTAAAGATTTGTAAAGATTTTTTACAACTTTTAGACGCTGCCATAGTCATTTCGAAAATAAAGGTCTCCATATCACGCACGTCGTCCTCGTTGCGTCACGGTTATCACGTACATGCGAAGGATATGGAGCTTGTATAATGCATAAGTTTGTAGCTTACTAATAGGTCGTCCCTTACATTAGAGTATCTCCGATCATGCTAACTTCGGTCAAGATAATATAAAATATATCATGAAAAATTTATTTTCTTAGAAACAACTAACCCTATTCTTTACTTTAACTAATTATTCCAAACTCTAAACACTGTCCATTGAAAAGATAAACTAGAATTTCAAAATATCTCACCTCATGACAAAACTCTTTTTTTCTTAAGTTATGTATCTTTTAAATAAATAAAATTTATATGAAAATAAAAAATTTATTAAATATTAAATTATAAGAGATATTAATAAAATTTACATGAATCAAAAAAGACCTCCTTTATTTTGTCAATAATTTTTAAATTTATTAAATCAAAGATATGTATTTAATTAAAATATCAGTTCCATTACTTTAATATTGTAATGATAATTTTTGTCAATAATTTTTAAATTTATTAAATTAAAAGTGTAGTAATTTAAATATAAATTTTTTGTTATAAAATATATTTTTTCAAATATATTTAGGTTGCATTTGGGTTTATAAATTTTAAATAATGAATTTAAAATTTTTCAAAATTATAAAATTTACATTTAATAATAAAATATTTAAATTGATTATTTCTTTATTTTCATATAAATTTATTTATTTAAGAGATAACATATATTAACTGCTAAGGAAAAAAGAGGGGAAAAAAAAAAGCATCTCCAACCCACTAGTTAAAATTCAACCCTTAGCTATTTAGATAGTCTTATCCTTCAATTTGCCTCCAACTGTCTCGCAGACTCTCTATTTTAACATTTTTTCACTCGCCAAATGTAGCAAGAGAAAAAAAAAACTCGCTATATCAAATAGTTGGCATATCTGCTCTTCCCATAAAAAAGATAGGTTAAAATCTCAAGAAATTTTATTCTTATCTCATAAATAAAAAAAATATTTTTCTTTTTTTTTTTCTTTTTCCTTAACAGTTAATTTAGGTGTCTTTTAAATAAATAAATTTATATGAAAATAAAAAATAATCAATTTAAATATTTTATTATTAAGTATAAATTTTTACTATAAAATAAAATTTTAGAAAATTTTAAATTCATTATTTAAAATCTATAAACACAATTGCAATCTAAATATATTTGAAAAAATATATTTTATAACAAAAAAATCATATTTAAAATATTACACCTCTAATTAATAAATTTAATAATTATTGATAAATCTTATATTGAATTATCATTACAGTACTAAAGTAATAGAAGTAATATTTTAATTAAATATATTTATTTATTTCATATCAAACTAGAGAAATAAATGATGTCTTTATAGTTTCATATAAATTTTATTAATATCCCTTATTTACTATCACTTATAATTTAATGTTTTAAATTAACTTTTTAATTTCATATTAATTTTATTTATTTGAATGATACATAACTTAAGGAAAAAAAAAAAAGAGTTTTATCATGAGGTAAGATATTTTAAAATTCTAATCTATTTTTTCAACGAATAGGATTTAGAGTTTGTCGGAATAGGTAGCTAAAATTGAGAATATGGTGGGATTGATTCCAAAAAATGACTCTTCAGAATAAAAAAATAGTATATTTAATATTATCTTGATTCTTTATTTTAGCTAGTATGGTTAAAGATGCTGTTACTATTAATTTAATAAAAATTTGTCGCTAGTTTCTGTAAACAACATCTTGCATGTATAACCAAACATTTGACAATTCCCGCGCCATCCCGACTAAAATTTATGGTGAAATAAATAAAAGGATTTTTTTATTATTAATATCTATATTCATTTTCTCCTTATATTCGAAATTTTACAAAAAAATAAATTTAGTATTTTTATTTCATTTCACTTTCCATATTTTTTCTTGACAGATCTAAGCTCAAATAAACCTTTGGCCTACGGATAGAAGAACATGTTTAATTTAGGGGAAAAAAAAACGATGGAACGTAATTAAATGAAATTATTGTTATCTTTTATGTGATCGAATGATGATAATGTTGGCGAAATTTGCAAGCGTGTGAAAATGTTGAATAAGCTAACATTGCAGTGAAAAATTAAGGGAAGAAATTGATTAACAGACAAATTTTATCAAATCATATTAATTAATATAGGCTTTTCTATTGCTTTTTTATTATTATTATTATTAATTATTGACACAGCAGTTTATCCTAACAGCGTGAAGAGGAGGAAAGTGGGGGGAAATTCAACCGTTAAATTATATATGTACCCACCAAAACTATTTTATATTATAATAAAAAACACTATATTGGTTCAACACTAAATATATAATCATATTTTAATCGCATGCTCTTTATAGTCAATTTTTATTTGGTAGAATGACACGACATGTGACGTCAATTGCATCAAAATAAAAATAATCCAACCGCATGGTTGGAAATTAAATTCATCCAACTGTCCCAAAAATGTAGTTGAACATTGCTCCAAGTGCACACCTCGAAAATAGATAACGTACTGTTTATTTTTACAGGTAATAGGAAAATGAATTTTTAGATTCAGTCAATTTGTGTATTCATTATCGTATATGGTAATCAAACAAATTAAATAATTCGATTTGTTGTATAAATACACAAATGTATATTCATTCATATTCTCCTAGCTAATATGCAATCAAATAATTTAATTTTAAATATATACTTTCTTTTTTATCTTAATTATAAATTTAAGATTTAAAAGTAGTGCAAAAAGGTTGGTATTACCTTTTGTTTTTTTTTTTTTTTGGTGATAGTAAGGAGACAAGATCAATGTTGGCTAGACCAATTAGAGGGTGGGTGAACAAATTTCATCCAAAAAAAATCTATTTTTTAAATATTTTTTTGACTTTTTTTAATTAAATTTTATTACATGTCATTTTTACAAGAATTTTTATTTTATTTTTTTATTTGTATTCTTTTTAACAAATCAAACACAATCTTAATATTCTAATCTGACAATAAATAAATAGGATCTCTAAAGAAGAGAGCAATTATTGCATTTGAAAAGTATATGTATGTCTTTTTACATACAAGTTAAAAATATAATTTTATTACATCATATATTAAATATATATAAAATAGAGTTTGGAAAAATAGATGTACCTCTTTAACACACAAGTTAAAAATACAATTTCATTATATTATATTAAATTAAATATACGTAAAACCAAGGTCTGAAAAGCGCGTTACGTCGCATGATACCTAACTAGATTTATATTGTAAAACGTGATATCTAATTATAATTATTTTAAATAATTTTATTTATTATATAAATTTATTATTCTAAGCAACTAAAAAATTATATTTATTTTTATAAGTCTTTCATATAAGAAAATATGTTTTATTTTTCATTTAGAATAATATAATCATTTTATTTATTATATGAGTCTTTTGTTTAATAATTTTAATTTATTTCTATTTTGATTGATCCAAAAAATTTATTCATTATATAATTTCCTAATATGAGAATTATATTAATAATTAAATATATAATGTACGTCAAAACTACTTGTTTTCTTAACATAATTGTATTTTATATTCATTTATATTATTTAATTTATAATTATTCATAATGCTTTAATATAAATGGGATAAGACTTTTTCGGTGTTTATATATATATATATATATATATTAATCATTATTCGTGATCGTCTAATTTAAGTAGAATAAAATAATTATTTCCGAAATTTATGAATAGATGTTGAGTTTTCTCCTCTCTTATAATTTTTTGGGACCTTTTATTATAATAATTTTTTATTTGAAATCTTTATAATAATTTTTTGGGACCTCAATATTTGTTTTTTTGTATAGGCGAAAAAGAGAGTGATAGAGTTCTTAATTGGTTACTGTTTATATATAGTTGGAGTGGATATGTTTTCGTATAATTTGTTTTTTTTTTTTTTTTTTGGTTATCCTCTCACTCTATAATTAATTGTCTATTATTTATAATTTTTTTTCTCACTTTAGTTATATGTTATTCTATGTTGTTCAGTTATGCATCATGCCAATCTTATCACTTATATAATCACTTGTAATCTCATCTACCAATCGCGAAGAAGGAAATTTCTTCTAATGGTCTCATTTTTCTGTCTAGTAGCTACCAGGTTACCCAGTCCAATCCAAATACTCAATTTTGATATTTCTTTTTAAAGCCAATTTCGTTGGTAATTTTGAAACGGAATTGGTAATGGTTGCGCAGTATTTGGCACGGTCAATTTGACAAAAACATGCATCTTTCAACGTAAGGGAAAATATAGACTCAATTTTAGAACTCTTTAATTTATATCACAGACGTTGTTGCATCACTGTTATCATGTACAAGTGATGAAGATGGAGTCTCATGGCCCTTTCTATTAATATCAATTTAATACAAATTTATTTTTATGATTAATTAAAAAATTAATTTTAATATCCACTCATTTTCTTCTTATATTCCTAATTTTATTAAAAATATATTAATAATGTTAACGTTTGCTTGTTTTATTTTACTTTGCCATCAATTCCGTCTACGAAGACAAATTTCAAAAATGCCTCATGGAACATGGATTTGGGCAAAAGAAAAGTGAAAATGAAATAAAATTATTATTATTATTTTTTTTTTTTTTTTTTGGTGCTAGGATGAAATGGTGATTGGGCAAACATAAAAAAAGCTAGGTGAGCTGTGACTAATATATAGTGAATCACTCATGTCCCCCGTTACCTTAGAAATGTGAGAAATTCCTTCAAAACTCTACAATAAAACACATTTGGGTGGAAATATCACCATTAAGGATGTTTTATTCAGGTAGAACTCAATTACCAAATTATTTTTAATTTCTTAAACAAACAAAATTGAATCAAGGATAAATAATTCAATTCGATTCCAGTTAAAATTGAGTTAATAGAAATTCTATTTGAATATATAAATATCTAACGATTATTTTTATTTTTTTTATAAATTTGATATTATTATATTATATAAAATCATATTATATAATTATATAATCTTAAATAAATTACCTTACAATTTTTCATATATATATATATATATATCAAAAGCGTTGTGTCATTTTTCAATAACCTCATGGGAGGTTAATGTAATATATATTCTAAGATGGTCCATGTGCTAGTTAGCGAGGAGAATGTGAACATATATGCAATACAAGTAAAAACAAAAATGAGTTTGGTATGAATTAATTTGGCCCTCTCATCTCCTCATAGGAAGTATCATTTTTGAACACATATTTTTAGACTTTAGTAATAAAGAACAAATTTTTCATCTATTCACATACTCATTTTTAGACTTTAATAACAGAGGACAAGTTTTCCGTACATTCAGAAACTCATTTTTAGACTTTAGTAACAGAGGATAAGTTTTTCATCCATTCAGGGAGGATATGAACATATGTGTAATACAAATACAAACAGAAATGAGTTTGGTATGAATTAATTTGGCCCTCTCTTCTCCTTATAGGAAGTATCATTTTTAAAAAAATGTTTTTAAACTTTAATAACAGAAGATAAGTTTTTCATCTATTCAGAGACTCATTTTTAGACTTTGGTAATAGAGGATAAATTCTTTATCAATTCAGGGGAGGATATGAACATATATGCAAAATAAGTACAAACAAAAATGAGTTTGGTATGAATTAATTTGGTCTTCCCATCTCCTTATAAGAAGTGTCGTTTTTGAACGTATGTTTTCGGACTTTAGTAGCAGACAACAAATTTTTCATCCATTCAGGAAGGATATAAACATAAATGCAATACAAGTACAAACAAAAATGAGAGGAAAAGTTTTTTATTCATTCAGAAATTCACTTTTAGACTTGAGTAAAAGAAGACAAGTTTTCCATACATTCAGGGACTCAAACACGCTTTAGTAAAATGGAAGACAAGTTTTTTATCCATTTAGAAACTCAAACTAGTTATCTTTGGTCCCGTTTAATAATGTTTTTATTTTCTGTTTAAGTTTTTAAAATTTTATAAACTGACAACAAAAACATATTTGTTAAATTTGTTTATATTTTTTTGTTTCCAAAAAAATAAAAACTTAAATAGAAAAAAAAAGTGTTTTCACTCTGTTTTCTTTTTCTTTTGTAAACATTTTTATGAATTTTATTACTTTATCCATTTTTATTTTATCATATTAAAATAAATTACCCTGTTCAAATATTTTATTAAATTAAAGTTATTTTTAATATATAATATAATTTAATTAAATAAATTATCTAAATAAATATGTAATATATTTTACTAATTTATTTTTAAAAAAATAATTAAATTTATTTAATATGAATATTAATTATTAAATTATTTTAATAAATAAAATTGATAATTTAATACAATAATTAATTTAATTAATTAATATAAAATGTATTTTATTAAATGATTTAGATAAAATATAATTTAATTTAACTATGATATTTTATTAAAATAATTTAATAAAACATATTTTTTAATTTAGTTAATTTAATTAATATAAAATATATTTTATTAAATTAATTAATTAATTTAGTAATGAATTTAATCAATATAAAATATACTTTGTTAAATTATTTTTAATAAATAATAAAATAAAATTAATTATTTTACTTAAAATTAATAATTAACTTAATTTAATTAATTTAACTGATATTGAATATATTTTATTAAATTATTTTCAATAAATATTATAATTAGATTAATTAATTAAATTAAATTTAATAGTTAATTTAATATAGCTATTTTTAACTAATATTAAATAAATTTTATTAAATTATTTTTAATAAATATCATAATTAAATTATTTGAATTATTATCAAATATATTTTAGTAAATATTATAATGAAATTATAATTAATATATTTTATATTTACTAGATTAAATGATATAATAATTATATTTTATTTAATTTTTGAATAAATAATATAATTAAATTAATATGAAATGTATTTCTTAAATTATATTAAATTTTTAGAAACTGATAAAATTAGATATTTTATAAAAATAAAAAATTAATAATTATAAACAAAACTGTATTTTCAAGCAGAGTTTCGATTTTTATTTCAGAAAAAATAAACAGCAACAGAAAACACTAAATAGAAAACTGTAATAAAAAAACAGCAGAAAAATGACAACATTGTCAAACGGACCTTTTATAAAACAAATTTTAATTTTTCCATTTGAGCTAATCTTCAAGAATAGGTTGTGCAGATCTTGGTTATGTTTGGCCATCAAAGAAAAATAAAAATTTATCAAAAATTACAAAAAATTTATATTTTTTCAATTAAATTTTATCATTTAACACTTTTATATTATCGTTTTGTATTTTTATTATATTTTTTTATCAAATTTTCTTCTACCAACACCCCTTCGTCAAATGATGTAGGCATTGGTTTAATTATTTTCACATGCTTGCCTCTTTTAAATGTTCTGACATCACTTTCAAATCCCACCCTATTATATTAATTGATTTACATACTTTTATCTCATTAATTACATATTTATTTATTATATGTCCATAACTCAGATTTATTTGTTCACAATAAAAAAATTAAAATTTATCAAAAATTACAAAAAAATTTATATTATTTTTCAATCAAATTTTGTTATCTATCACCTTTATGTTAAATCTTTATATTTTATCGTATTTTTTTACTAATTTTTTTCTATCAAAGAATCCTTAAATACAACTTAAATGTTCTGACATCACTTTCAAATCACATGCTTGCCTCTTTTAAATGGTCTGACATCACTTTCGAGTCTCACCCAAATATATTGATTGATGTACCTACTTTTTCCTCATTAATTACTTATTCATTTATTATATGTTCACAACTAATATCTGTTTTATTTTGACAATGGACATTTATAATTATGTTCAAAATAGGAGAAAATAAAAAACATATTTTCCTTTTCAAACTAACTAATTTTATGATGAGGAAATTCATATAAATCATATATCTTTGCTTTTGAATTTAATGTTAGAAAATAAAGATTTTAATTGGCTTTTGAATTTAAAAAAATAATATGTAGACGGATATAAAAAATATCGAATTTCAAGTATCCTGTAAAAATAAATGAATATTAAGTATCCTATTAATAAATTTTAAAATCTTTATAAACCGGCATGTGTATTAATTAAATTTTAATTTTAAATCTGTTTTAATTCTATTAAAATATTTTTAATAAATTTTTAAAAATTTGATTGTATCAGATAGTGCCTATATTCCTCCTATTAACATTCCTAAATAACATTGTTCAAGATACTCCATATCACATAAGTCATCGAGGTCAAAAATTTGTAGCTTCCGAAAAGTTTACGGTCCCTTCCACTGCTATCCATTTAATAAAAATTTGTCGGTAGCTTCTGTAAATAACATTGCAGGCCACATCTAGACCATCGATTTGACAATTCCTGCACCATGCTCACTGCAACTAAAGTTTATGATGAAATGAATAAAAAATAAATGTAATTATTTATTAATATTTATTTTTCCGGTAAATTAAATCAAAATATTTTTTTATTATTACTATCTTTATTCATTTTCTCCTAATATTTCTAATTTTTTAAAAAGTAAATAAATTTAATATTTTTTATTTTATTTTACTTTTTCATATTTTCCCTCGATAAATCTAAGTTCAAACACTTCATGGTATACTGATAGAACATGTTTAGTTTGAGGAAAAGAAAAGTGATAGTAATTAAAATGAAATTGTTGTTATTTTTTATGAGATTAATCGATGGTAATGCCAAAAATGTTTAATGAGCTACCATTATGATGAAATACATGAAAAAGAGGAAATTGAGGGGGGGGGGGAATTGATTAATAGAAAAGTTCTGTAAAACAATCTTAATTAAAGAGTTTTGCAAAAGTTTTTTTTTTATTAATAATTAGTGACATAACAGTTTATACTATCTTATATTATTATCATGTCTTAATTAAACGTATGTTCTTTATAGTTTATTTTTATTTAGTGGAATCACATCACATGTTTCAACTATTGTATCAAAATAGTCCAACTGTTTGGAAATTAAATTCATCCAACTGTCAAAAAAATGTAGTTGAACTTTTTTTTTTTTTTTTATGGGTAACGTAGTTGAATGAATTTAATTTCCAAGTACACAACTCAAAAATAGGTTACTGGTGATTCAATTATTTTTACAGATAATAGGAAAATTAATTTTTGAATTCAATTAATTTGTGTATGCATTTATTATATTTGGTAATCAAACAAATTAAAAAATTTCTGTTGTATGTATATACATATTTTCATTCTTATTCTCCTAGGTTATATACTGATATCCAACCAAATATTTTAATTTTATATATACACTTACTTTCTTATCTTAGTGACAAATTTAAGATTCAAAAGTAATGAAAAAGGGCCCGTATCAGTTTTTATTTTTTATTTTTTATGATAACTAGTCTTCCAATCCGACATTAGTACGGACAAACAGGATCCCTAAAGATGAGACAATTATTGCGTTTTGAAAAAGTGGATATATGTCATTTCACATACAAGTTTGATATATATTTTATTGTCTGTATATATACGTTGCATATACATGCTTGGAGACGAGAGGAAATTGACTTGTAAATCCGGCAAGGGAACGCGTTCTCGTGTTTTTTTTTTCTTTTTTTGTATATAATTTTGTGTCAAGTTATGAACTTTGATAATTGTAATGGTGTTTGGTTAGAAAAAAATTAATTAAGAAGTATAATAAAAATAAAAAAAATTTGATATAAAAATGATATGTAATAAAATTTAATTAAAAAGAAATAAATTTTTTTTATAACTTTTGGTATTTAATGAGTGATCAAACAGTTTCGCAATCTCATCATCCTATCGCAAACAAGGAAAATTCTTCTCATTGGTCTGATTGTCTCTCTAATAGCTACCAACTCACCCATTCTAATCCAAATACCCAATTTCGATTTTTTGTTTTTTTGGGTTCTCATTAACAAATGCTTTTTTTTTTTTTTTTTTAAAGACAATTTTGTTGATAATATTGAGATAGAATAGGTCATGATAGTGACCTAGTATTTGGATTCGCCATTTTTTACAATAACATCATTCAAGATAAGGTAAGATATAGACTTAATTTTAGAACTCTTTTTTTATATCACATACATGGTCCACGTTGCATCGCTGTTATCATGCACATGCGATGTAACTTTCTAAAGGGTCATGGTCCATTCTATTACTGTCAATTTAATACAAATCTGCAGGCCATACGTGGGACAGTCAATTGGACCAACTAAAATTGATTTGAAGAAAAAAAATAAAAATAAACTAAATTATTTATTTGTATTTAATTTTTTATTAATATCTATTAATTTTCTTCTATATATTCCTAATTTTAGTAAAAAAGTATTAATGATAATTTTAATTTTTTTTAATTTCATTTTACTTTACCACCTATTCCCTTCACAAATATAAATTTCGATGTTTTGGATAATGCGTGTCTATATACATTAACAAAGCACAATTATGTTTTTCCTCCAAAGTAGTACAAAACTGTGATAACTTTCGGTTGTCTTCTATGTAGTGATTGGACATTGCTAGATGTGGTAGACTTTTCAAATGGTTAGACTAATGGCTTTTTAATTACTTTTCATATGTCATTGTATTGATTAGGATTGTTAATGATGAGAGAAAACTTATTGTGTTTAAAAGTTGCTATAATATAATAATATCATGATTATTCACTATTACAAAAATATATAAATATCATAATTTTGAAATATAATATTTTAATTTTCATCTTCGTTATAAAAACGTGATTAATTTAAATGAGATTGTAAGTCAACTGTTTTCAATCACGGTTACAAATTATGATTGAAAACTTTCAATAATTATACACTAAAAGTATGATCTTTTATGGTAAAAACCGAGAGAAAAAGAAATCTTACGTGATGTTTTATAAGTTTAGTCTCACTTTCTTTGAAAAAGGAGAATCTTTTATGGATTTTGATCTCATTTTTTTAAAAAATTTTAAAAATAATAAAAATCCCCATTGTAATCTACTGTCAAGCCATTCTTATTTATTTAAGATTTTTTTTTGTTGGTACTAAGAATCAAACTCCTACCATTCTTTTAAAAGTTAAAATGATTGACTACTAGTCTAAGTTATCATTTGCATACATACTTTACATATTAATATATATAAACAAATTTTATCACTTTTGACGAATAATAAAATTATATTATTTTTATTTAATTATTTTAAGTTTTTGATAATAATTATTTTTTTCATTATGTATTATATTTTTGAAAGTAATTAGGCCGTGATTAGCTTTAATTTTAAAAAATTATTATTCAAAATAAAAGTTTCAAAACGATCTTAAGAATTGATTTGTATTACAAAAAATATTTTCAGTGATTATATTTAAAAATTAGTTCTAAAAAGACAAAAAAATGAAAATTTTTATTAATTTTTATTTCTAAATTTTTATCACTTCTAACAAAATATAAAATAATTTCATTTTTAATATAACTAATATTAAAGATACACTAATCATTTATTAGATATTAAATATTTAATATTCACCTAGTTATAAGTTATACAAACTATGAAGGCTACTCCCATATATTCACCGAAAAATGATTATACATTTAGTGTTATTTAACTTTAATTTGGTAAATCTAGTTAACTACAAGAATAAATACTTTTAGCGATCAAAAATTTGTCTCCCACTCATCAAAATGAATGAATAAATGTTGCAATAAGATATTTGAAATTTAATTTAAATCATATGAAGTGATAAACAAATTTTGTTGAGAGAAATATAGAGAAAATAATAACAATATTATCTCCTATTCTTTTATCTCACTCTTGTTATGATATGATTTTCCTCACTCTTTCATCTCAGTTTTTTTAGAGATGATTTTTACTAATCTTTTATCTCGATTTTTCTCAAATATTGTTTTCATTGATCTTTTATCTTGATTTTTTTTTTTTTTTTCAAAAACGAATAAGATATATGAAATATAATCACGGTTTTAACAAAATTAAGATAAAGTATTAAAAATAAATTTTTATCTCAGCTTTTTACTAGAATGAGAAAAAAACAAAATTTAGCTTGCACAACATATATGAAATATAATTGCGGGTTTAATAAAACCGAGATAGAAAGTTTTTAAAATAAATTTTTATCTTAGTTTTTATTAAACTGAGATAAAAAAATTTAGCTTACAAATTTTTACCATGGTTTTTTTTTTTAATCATGATCGTTATAAAATTTCTAATGTGATCTTCATCCGTTATCGTAATAGTGATCATAGCATTTTTTCTTTTTTTATCAAAATTATGTCATATCATGGTGTGACCTTTATAAGGGTAAATTTGTAATTAATCTCTGGCTAACTAGTTAGTCTTTTAATACGTCGCTGCATGCATGGGGTTGTTTAAAATTAATCATTAGAGTGTTTTGGGTAAAAGATTAAAAGTGGATAACTATTATTTTGTAATTTTTAACTTTGTTTTAGTTATTGTTGGTACACTTTATAGAAATTTAAATAAAGTAAATTTTGTCTTTAATAAGAGGTTAAGTGCCAAGCTTTGAGAGTATGGAGTAAAAGGAGTAAATGTTGAACAGAGTCAGTTAAATTCAGTATTTTTATGGTTTCAATATATTTTAAATTATACGAATATCGAATTTTATCAGTCATTGAGAAAATTGTATCATAGTAGGTGTCCCTCTTGAAAATTTCTCGTGTTACGTAACTTACAATCAACTCGGTTTAAAAATAATAATATTATATTATGATAAATACGGGTCGTGATAGCTGAAATAACTTAAATATTTCAATACCAAATTTAAAAACGATTTTACTTATCAATAGTATACCCTTTACTACTTGACACTTTTATTTCAAATTATATAAAATCCGTTTTATTATGATAGATATTTAAGGACAAAAAGAAAGATGTTTAAAATAAAAATTCACAGGAATATTTCTTTTTCCTTTATAAAACTAGTTTACCCGGAAAGACACAAAAAAAGTAGTATATTTTGAATTTAATTTTTTTCTCAAATAAAAGGAAAATGACAAAGAAAAGTTAAAATGAAGCAATTATTTGTTTATGCAATTATTATATATGGTAATCAAACAAATTCAAAAATTTTGTTGTATAAATATATAAATTTTTTTTTCCTTCTTATCCCTCTAGCTAATATTCATTTAATTAAATAATTTAAGTTAAAAATATATACTTATTTTTCTTATCTTAATTACAAATTTAAGATTCAAAAGCAATGCAAAAAGGCCCGGTATCAAATTAATTTTAGGTAGCATGGAGATTCGTTTTGGCTGAAGTCTTCCAATCCGACATTAGTACGGACCAATAGGATCTCAAAAGATGAGAGCATTAATTGCGTTTGAAAGTACATATATGCTTTTATACGCACCAGTTATATATATATATATATATATATATGGGTGTTTTGTAGAAAAAAAATTGGTAAAAAAGTACACTAAAAGTATAAAAATTTGATATAAAAGTGATAGGTGATAAAATCTAATTAGAAAAAAGTAAGAACTTTTGGTAAAGTTTGGTTTTGGTTGGTTGTCCAAACATGACCATAATTTGGTCATATATAAACTGCTTTTGGAATCCCAAATAAAATAAAAAAATTTCAAAAGTTTTATATTTTTCAAATTCTAAAAAATTTCATTTTCCTTTAAAAAAATTCAAAATCCATTAAAACGGACCAAGGTAGCACGTTTCAATAGTTTTACTAGATTTTTTTTTTAAAAGTTATATTAATATTTGTATCTAAAAATTTCACGAAATTTAAAAAAATTTTAAGATTCTTTACTAAAATTTTATCACATATCACTTTATATTATTTTTAACAACTTTATATTAAATTAATCACAAATATCTAACTATCATTTTAAAATAATTTTATATATTCTAAGTTCTAAAAAAATTATATTTTTTAATTTTTGTTGGACCCTAAACGCAGGCATATTTATGTACATGCTTCTAGATGAGACGAAATAAACGTGAACCCGGCGAGGGGGACACGTTTACATGTTATATATGTTTGTGCCTATAAAGTTATCAACTTTGATAATTATAATCTCATCTACCAATTGTGAACACGGGAAATTCTTCGCATTAATTACATTACCTGCCAAGGTGGTGTTTGAATAGATAAAAAAATAAAAATTTATTGTAAAAATAATATGTAATCAAATTTAGTTAAATTTTTTTTTTAAAAATTAAGATTTTGTTTTTAATACAATAAATAGCTTAGTAGCTACCAGCTCTTTCATTTCAATCCAAAATATTCAATTAGTTTTTATTTATTTATCTTTTTTAAAGCTAATTTTGTTGATAATATTGAGGAATTGTCATGGTTGTGCCCCTTGACTTCGTTTGGAGTAGAACAAAAAATATAAAACTTGATAAATCTTTATAAACATGAATTACGAAAATATAAAATCTAAATTTTCTATTCACTATACAAAACACAAGATATTAATTTTTATAAATTTATATAATTTTATACAACACCAAATATATTAGATCTGTCAATTTGACAATGGTCTCGTTCATGATAAGAGAAAGTATACAGTGTGTTTAGAATATTAGATTTGGTCAAAAAAATTTATTTTTAAAATTTTTTTCTTAACTTTTTTTCACTTCTTTTAAATTTTTTTTTTTAAATTTCTAACTTTTACCCTTTTTTAAAAAAAATTTTATCCACTTTCTCTAACTTTTTCTTACTTTTATCAAAAATTTTTATTTTTATTAAATTTTTTATACATTTTAAAAAATACACCGAATATTCAATGATTTAAAATTTACTTAATCATTATTTTTATTTTTAATTTTTGACCAAAAATAGAGGCTCCAAATAGGCACAATAAGTTTTAAGACACTCCGGCTTGGTTTGGGAAGTAATCTACATCACATACATCATCGAGGTTACATCACCCTTGTCACTTACATGTGATGAATATGAAGCCAGTGGTAGCTTTCTGAAAGGTATGGTCCATTCTATTAATATCAATTAAATACAAATTTGTCAGTAGCTTCTGTAGCGAAATTATTATGTGGGCCATACGTAGGACTATCCGTTGACAATTCCTGCAACATATTTATCACAACTACTAAAATTTATTTAGACAGGTAATCAGCAGTTCTCAATCTGGAGTCTTCTCTAGACTTTGGCGAGTGATATTCAAACATCTAGTGATACATTCAAAGCCTTCGTTTGGGTGAATATTAAATTAATTTAGTGTTTCATCTCATCATCTTGTTTGGATTCGTTTTTGAAAGAGCAAACCTGAAAGCCAAATTTTTAGAAGCCCAAAGAATAGTTTTTTTTTTTTTTTTTTAGGAATAAATGGGCTTTTAGAAGTGAAAAACTTGCAGGCCAAGGCCCCAACTAGTTGACAGAAAGCTGCCCTCCATATCTTTACCAGTATTACATTGTTTTGTGCAGAGAAAATTGGATGAGAATTTTTCTTTTTCGGTTTGGCCCGTTTGGGAATGATTTTTGGCCCATTTGGGAATGATTTTATGGGTGTGTTTAGAGCAAGTGCTTGGTGAGGCAGAACCAAATGGTAGGTAAAGTGAATATATGCATAATATTTGAATGTATGGTACAGTATATATATAATTTGTAGTATTATTCATTTGAATGCCATTTAAAATCAACTATCTAATATTTCACAAGTATTTTAATATTTTTATTTTAATTTTTTATTAATTTATTAAAAATTAAAAAATATATTTATTTGAAAAAAAAAACATGTATAATATAAACATTCACATCTAATACAAATATACAAATACACATGCTTGGTGTAACTTGGGTTTCTGTCGTTAATTCTTTGTCGTTAGTGCATGATTTGCACCTGTTATTTGGACAAAAGTTCTAGATTTCTCCAACATTAATTCAAACTATATGTTGGTTCAATTATTTCATACATAGTTTATAAATTTCTTTACAGATGTTGTTTAAATAATTTTTCTTATTGGAATGAACACACTCCATCCAAGATTAATTAATGGAAGACCTAACTTTCAATCAGCTTTAACGTGGTGATCAATCATTGCTCTAATCTGACTTTTACATGGTGATCAAACATTGCTCCATCTTGATAGACAACTCAAATAACAATGTTGGTTCAATAATAAATATATACACATATATTCATAGTTTATAAACTTTTCTAATAATGTCGCCCTCAAATCTCCCTCTCCAACTTTAGTTGATTACATTTTACAACCCTTGAAAGTTGTTACCTATGCTCGTACTCGTTATGCAATCCTTAGCAAGCCAATATAAGAGAAAAAGAAAAGCAAAAAATATATAATCTAGTGTATATGTTCTTATGTAATTGGTTGGGTAAACAAACAAACAAAAAAAAAAAAAACAAGAAATGTAAAATATTTTTTAATAAATTAATTTTTTATTAAATTTGTTTATTAATTTAGTTTCATATTACTTAGAACAAGCAAAATTTTCAAATTATAAGACATAAATATTTTAACAAGTGTTTATACATGTTAATTAGAACATTAGATGGGGAAAAGCAAGTGTTTATTTTAAAAAAATAAATAAGTCAATTTTTAGTAGCTATTTAATGCACATGTTAAGAGAGCATTTGAATACATGACAATTTGTTTTATTAATTTTAGAATATAGAAATTTATTAATATACAATTTTTATCCTTTTCTTTTTAAAAGAAACGCTCATATTTGTTTTGCTTTCTAGCTATCATTATTTAATTATCAACTAGAAGTTTCATTATGATAAAAATATATACATGCGTTTAGCGCAAGTTGAGTTTCTATCTAGTGGGACTTGTAGCTCATTAAGAGTATTATGGGAATCAGACCATATAATCCTATTAGGATTAGGAATACTATGTAATCCTATTAGGGATAGGAATAGGGACAATTATAAATACTCTTTATGTAATTCTGTGAGCTCTCGCTCATGTGGACGTATCCAGATTTTTGGGGAACCATATATATCTGTGTGTTGATCTATTTACTGTTTTCTCTAAATCGTGTGTTTGTAAGTGAATCGGGCACAACACTATCATTAATTAGTTATTTAATTATTAACAAGAAGCTTCATTATGATATATGCATGGCATTGGTGCAATTTGGGTTTCTATCATTAATTATTTATCGTTAGTTTCCTCAAACGTTTGTTTCTCCAACGTTTGTTTAAACAAAGCAAGCTTCAATCGATGATAAGTTAAAAAACGTAATTATCAATTAGCTTTTAGATGATGACTAAATATTATTTGGATTTGTTTTTAATAATTAATTATTAGTTCATGTCTCATCAGAATTATTAAAAGATTTATTTATTAATTATAATCAATTTCAAAATTAGTAAAAGTACATACAAGTTAACTTAGATACCTTGGTATTGAGCATAAAAAAAAAAAAAAAAAATCATCAAACATTGCTCCATCAGCTGCTAGACCACTCAAATAATTTTCTCTTGCATTACATTACATAAACCCATGAAATTAGGGTTGCCAATTCGTATTCAATCCGAATCAGATTCAAAAATATTAAATTAGATTTGATAAATTTAATCCGTGATTTGATGAATCTTGATCGATCAGTTTTAATGACATCTGTGATTTAATGATTTAATGACTAATGGATTTAGATTTGGATCAGTTGGTTAGACGTATTGTTTATAAAAATAAAATATTTAAAAATAAAAAAATAAAAAACTTTTGAATCTCCATCCGACAAATTCTGAAATTCAATAATGTGAGAGTGAGATAGAGAGAGAGAGAGATTTACACGCGCAGATTGCGCCAGATTGATAACAAAGAGTTCATCGACATCATCATTTTTTTTAAATGATTTATCATATTCAAATATTTGCTAAATTAGTAATATTAGATTATAATAATTTACTCCACTGATATTAAAATTAAAATTAATTATACTAAAAATAATTTATGATTAAAATTATTTTTTTAATAAATAACAATAATTACATATTAAAATGATTATTTTACGGAAATATTTTGTTCAAATTAAATTATATTTAATAAATAATAACTATGACTAAAAATTAATTATTTTGTAAAATATATCTATTCGTTTAAATTAATTTTATAAACATAATGTTTTATTAAAAGTAAATATTTTACAAAGATAAGGTTAATTTATTGTAAAAATAAATTTCATAATTAAACGTTTTTCCTTTGTTTATTTTGGGAGAGAAATGATAACTGAAAACAAAAATAATTAAATTTAAATAGAAAAACATAAACTTCACCGAGACGAAAATAAAACAATCTCCGCAAAGATGTTGCTATTGAAGGATTCCATTTAATATGTATGTAGAAGCCTCATCTATTATAATCGTGTTTATAATTTGTGGAAATCTAATTTAGGTTCTATCCTAATAAATCAGTCTATTTTTATTGTATTTTGATATTTTTTTTATTTCTTATGCATTTTATTACCTTAAGAAAAGAAAACCCTTCATTTTTAATATATCTAAGTAATTAAAAGAATTAATCAACTTAATTGAGGTAGATTTTTGTTTTCCTTTTAATAGGCTACGATGATTTTAATAGTCACTTTGCTAATTGCTTCTAATAAAATAAAAGAACTTATATATATATATATATATAAACTATCTATCTTAATGTGCTAGAACTCGTAATTGTTACAGTGTGGGTTCAATTATTTTCCTACATAGTTTATAATTTTCTTTACAAATAATATTATTTGGGTTGTCTTTTTAATTACAAACGACAAGCTCTCTCTGCAATATTAGTAGAAAAAAGTAACTTTCAATTAGTTTTTAGGTGGTGATCGCAAATTGCTCCCTCACCTATTGGACCACTCAAAATACAGAGTGTTTAGTTTATATATATATTCGTAGTTTACAATTTTTTTTTTTTTATAATATCACCTTCAAATAGTCAAATCTCATCTTAAATAATCTATGAAAGATGTAAACTATAATCATACCAATACTAATAATAATAATAATTAATAAATAAATAAATAAATAAAATGAAAAAGAGAGAAAAGAAAAGATATATTACCTAGCATATAAACGTTGATATTTGATAAAGTTAAGAAAAAAAATAACAAATGTAAAAGCAAGCGCGGTAAGTTTTGTTTTCTATCATTATTTAATTATTAACAAGAAACTTCGTGATAATAAAAATATATACATGTGCTTGGTACCATTTACGTTTCCATCAACAATTTTTTACATCACGTTTTTAAACTGGAGCAAAACAAAAGAAAATTTCTAGAGCGCACTAGCATTACTTTAAACAAAGCCAGCTCCACGTAAACTTGGTTCAATTATTTTCGTATATTGTTTATAATTTTGTTTTTGTTTTTTTTTTTTTTTTGAACAGATGATATCATTTGACTAATATTTTAATGAAAAAGATCGCTTCCTCTGTCCAAGATTAGCAGAAAACATAACTTTCTATTAACTTTTACGTGGTGACCAAAAATTGCTCCATCAGTTGTGCTAGATCACTCAAATGATTGTGTCGGTTCCATTGTACAAATATAACCGGTGCAATCAGGTATACGATATGCATTTGTACCGTAAATTTGAGATATGCATGTGCTACTATACAATTTAACAAAATAAAAATATATATAACGAAGGCATTAGGTTTTGTTTTATGTTCTATCAATATTTACTTGCTAGAAGCTTTCATTACCATAACATTGTTTTTTCTTTGCTAGGCAAGATTTTCCTTTTAATTAATACAAATTTATTCAACTTCAAATTATCTTTTAACGTGGTGAAGGATCACCGCTCCATCTGTCAAACCTCTTCGGAAAAAAAAGAAGTGGACTCACATGAATGCGTTCCTTACCATGATTTAGATAATATAATAATTTTAATTAACAATGGAAACTATTTTAATTAATCCTAAATAGATGGCGACAACCATTTGTACTGTAAATCTGAATGTAGTTAAATCATATTCATTGTTTTTAATTGAAAATATTGGGAGCATTTCGACTAATCTCTCAGGTTCTGAAATTAACGATTTAATAAATCTTATAATTACTCCGAGGAGATTCATCTAGTGACCATTAAGGTACAAATTCAAGATTTTAACAGTAGATCTAACTCTCGAGATTGTACTCATTTTCACTATGGGGGTAGTTTGGTAAATGTGAACAAACTGACAACTATTAGATTTAGTTTGGGTTTCCATCAATTCTTATAAACAAACATTGCTTTATGTGGTAGCGAGAATCAACTTTCAAAATGAATTGGTGTTTATTCAACACTTACTATTATATATATATGTATATAGAGAGCTATTAGTTTTCTCAGTTTGGGTGACCCTTTTTAGGCTTTCAGGTGTAACATTAGTTAATGTCTCAAATCAGAATTTACCAATTTAATTAGTTTGTTAACTTTTACGCCAGTATCATCTTAAAAAAAAAAAAAAAAAAAAAAGATTCCAAGATTTTGCTTATTACCACAAACCCTCAACATCTGTTATCTATCTGATTTTAAGACAAAAATTTCAGTAATGATGTTTAAAGAGAAGATTGACAAGAAATGGATGAAATCACTCAACTAATGGTATGTCCCCTACAAAATTTAAGATCGATATATTGGCCCTGGTAAGGTTTTTGTTTATTATTATTTTCTTTTTCATATAAACAAATATTTAAAAATTGGAAACAACCTTTTTTATTTATTTTCTTTTGGTTACTTTAATAAGCCTGCTTGAAAATTTAAGCACAAAATGTAAATAAAAAAAATCGTATTTTTACACTCGTTTTTTCCACTTTCATAAATACTTTCTCAATTTTCTCTAATTTTTTTTTTTTTTTTTTGAACTTTCTCCACTAAATACAAAAGCCAACTTCTATAAATTTTTTTTTTTTAACTTTTATTAACTTTTTTCTAACTTTTTTTTTTAAATTTTCTCTAACTTTTATATATTTTTACCAAACACCAAACTAACAATTAAAACGTCACCTGTTAAAAAAAAAAAAAAATACAAAGTTACGTTTTTATTTTTTTTAACACCCTAAGGACGCTGTAGTAAACCACTCAAACGATGATGTTATATATATATATATATTGGTATTTTGTAAATTTTCCTTAAAATGTCATACTCAATTCTCATCTAAAACATTCTCTGAAAGATATAATCGTACGCGTGGTACAATTTTTAGCAAGAAAACGAATGGAAAAATAAAAGAAGAAAATATATTACCTAGCATATAAATGTCCTTGGTTGGGTCGAAAAAAGATAACAAATGTAAAAACAAACGTGCCAGGCTTTGTTTTCTATCCTTGTTCAATTATTTACTCGAAGCTTCATTATGATAAAAATATATACATGTATTTTGTGTAATCTAGGTCAATATCAATAATTCTTTACAATTAGTACATAATTTCACATCACGTTTTTGGAACTAAATAAAACAAGGGACAAGTTCTCATTTGGTCCAAATTATGATAAAAAACTATATATGCATGTGTTTGGTGTAATTTGGGTTTTTATCATTAATTCTTTACAGGATTTCTATCAAGAATTCTCTGCAATTAGTATATAATTTTTACATATTGCTTTTGAAACTAAAGTAAAACAAGAAATAAGTTCTATACCCCTCCAACATGCCAAGAAACATTATGGTAACGACGTCAGAGACAAGCTGAATGAAAGGATGCTGCTGATCGACGGCTGTTTCATACTCGAACTTCTCTTCGTGTATTACTGCATCAAGAAAAAAATTGAGCCGCCGCCGGTGCCGGTGCCGGTGCCGAAGGTGACTCATGGCCATTCCAGGACCCGAATACCCAGGGGAATGGCTACTGAAAGTAGAAGTGGAGACCCTGTATTCGGTTCCAGTACTCTGATCCGCCACACCGTTCTACATGACTTGCTTCTGCTTGAGAATTAGCTCCCTTTCTCTGTTCTTCATAAGTTGTTCGAAAACACCCTGAAAAAGATTCTGGAAGCAGACAAACGATTTCGCGTCGTCCCACCGCTCAGAGAATTTGTCATTCAATGCTTTGGTGATTTGCTGAGCCCTGAAAATGACGCTGAAACAAAAGGCAGTCCAACACCGCCAGCTGCGGGGGAAGAAAACAAAGGAGGGGAAAATCCACAGCTCAATATCTCTGTTCTGCATGATGACGACCACAAGCAGGAACCAAAAGATGAACACATCCTCCAGCTTCCGCATAGACACTATTGTCGTCTAGGCAAACAATATGATCAACATCCGCCTTTTGATGAAACCAACGAAAAAGGCGATCATACAGAATTCGCATATTCAGCATTGGACCTTGACCGTGCAGGAGTCAAGTTTGTAGCGGACAAGACCATTGACTTTCCCAGGGATAGATACCTATTCGATGAAAAGGGGCATTTCGAATGGTGGTTTCGTAGAGCTACTTTTACAATCCCAACTTTGTGTATTGACGATTCCACAGAGATATTGTTCAGAAACCTCATTGCTTTTGAGCAGTGCACCCCTGATGTCCCCCAGTACTTCACTTCCTATGCATTCCTACTGGATAAACTCATCAACACTGAAAAGGATGTGCAAGTGCTTCAGAAGGCTGGAGTTATTCGTCACTATCTTGGCAGCAACGAAAAGGCCTCCGAGCTTGTGAACAAACTCTGCTCCGAGGTCATTCTGGGGAACTTCCTCTTCCAGGAAGCCTGTGAGAAGGCTGATAAATACATAGTGAAAGGGTGGCCAAACTTTAGGGCACAACTGATGCGTAACTACTTTTCGACTCCATGGACATTCGTGGCCTTCTGTCTTGCCTTCCTTACTTTCGGCATTCAAATCACAAGTTTTGTCCGCAGTTTCACTGGCTGAATTAATTCCTACTATCACGATGCTGCTGCCACCCTGTGGTCCGGATCAATTAATAATGAAGTAAAGTCACCGATACTTGCTGTGTTAATTGTTCAAGAATAAAATGTAAAAAGTGTATGTCCCGTTCAATATATTTTAGTTATTACGAAGTAGCCTATTTCCCTTTCCCTTTCCCGTAAGAACTCCCAATATGTTGTTTCAGTGTAATTTTTTTTTTCTTTTATTTTTTTTCAATTTTTTTTTTTTTTTTGGATGGGTATGTTTCATTGCAACCTCTGTGCACATTGTATATAAATCAAGTCTTAGATTTCATCAATACTCATGGTTTTTAAATTACACTTTATATATATATAAATTCAGGATCCACCGTTTTTGTTTTTGCAAGTTTAATTTTTGGATCGCTGTACGTTTTTTGACTACTAAAACTAACAAAGAACAAGTTTTCCTTCCCAAATTAGAACAAATGCATGCCTTAATTTGTTTTAGGTTCAAATATTTTTACATGCTACGATTTCTATCTTGGCTTTTACTCTTTTTAGATACTCTCAAATCTCACCCCCACATGATTTATTTATTTATTTTTATTTCATTAACTATCATTAAAAAAAATAAAAAACAAAATTTGAGAGTTATTTTACTTGTTTAACCAAGCAAATGCGCCTACTACAGTTCTAGTTTATTTTTACATAAGACCAATTTCAACGATAATGTTTATAATAGAAATTTACAGCAAGTTCTTTATTTTCTTCCCTAAAACTAGGTTATGAGAATATCCACTAAAAAAAGATAAGATTCATGTTCTTTTTTCCTTTTTCAAAAAAAAAAAAAAAGAAAGAAAGAAAAATAAAAAAAGAGCAACAATTCGTTTTTCCTTTCATCATTCTCTTTTTACTTGAAACATGAATATGAATCTTGTATATCAGAATGAGTCAAGGAGTTAGATAAAAGGACATACAAACATGTCAACACAAAAACACAATGAGGTTACTATCAGCCAAAAATAGCAGAGACTCTACGGTTCCACTTACAACAACGTTGTTAACCACTCTAACGTAACAAAAGCATACAATTTAGCTGCATTTATTCTAGCGGTATAGAGGCCCGTCAGCAGAAACAAGGTTGTACACCACCTGCAGCATTGCCTCCCATTAAACTACTTCTCTAACCTGCACCAGTGATCCCAGCTAGTTACATTCAACACAGCAGCCATTGATGACTACTTCATCTGCACAAGCAACTATATTTCAATATACCAAGTACTCTCAAATAAAGTAAAATAACTTCACTTTTGTATAACTTTTCCCTTTTTCTCTCCACAAATTTAAGATTAAAAAACAATATAAAGAGCCAGCTATCAATTTTGTTTATACTTAGATACTTTATTTTAGCCATTCGTTGAGATTTTGGACCTCGAAGTCTGATTTCATTTTTCATTTTTTTTTTTTTTTGGTTTTTTCCTGGGCCAAGTTGGGCCTAGTGTATTTATTGGGCTAATTGATCCCACAGTAAAGATGATTCACTTTCCCTCCATGGCTTCCACTAAGACTTGGTTTGACAACCAAAAAAGCTAATTTTTTTGTAGCTGACTAATAGCTACTTACTAAAAAAAACTAACTATTTTCACACAAAAAAGCTAACTTTTTATTAGCTAGCTTTATAAATTTTTGTTAATTTGACATTTTTACCCTTAAAGGTTTAAAAGAAGATTAAAATGTAAGAGGATAACTTTAATAATTTTAAAAAAAACCAAAAAGCTAGAGCTACCAGCTACGGATTGTCAAACCAAGTTTAAAATATTCGAGTCTTCCAGAGAATATGCACTAGAGTTTTGTTTTCATCAATTAGAGGGGCAGTAGAAGCATCGCTTCAATTCTAGCCTTCTACTATGTTCTATTATGAGTAGTATGCTCGTACATGCATACGTTTCGTTCACAGCATACTATCAAACTTAGACCAGGCGTCCAACCCGCTCGAGAGGCTATGTGATCAATATAGTCACAAGTTCCTTCAATAAACAAAATAATCGATTTTTTGAACTTCAAAACCATATTGAAGTCGAAATAGACATGAACTACTTCTTGTCCGTGTTCATTGAATACAAAATTGGCGGTAGATAAAAGGTAAGAAACACAAAGCTTAAACAAAGATATGCAAAGAACTAGCAGGAAAAGCAGGTGTAGTCCCAGCGTTATGAAAACTAATCATATCATAGGGTGTGTGTTTGTATATATATATATTCTCTCGAAAACACCTCTAATAGCATCACTTTAGTGACTAATCCTTTTTACGGGGCTCGAAACTAGTCATCCAAACATATCCGACTTCCAACATGCTACAAGTGTAATAATAATAAATTTTAAAAACAAAACAATAATGAAAAGAAAAAAGAACAAGCCCTACGCATGTGCTCCGGCTAACCTATAAACACTGGATATGGAAATCCATTCCAGACTTTTATCATCTTGTTTCCCAACTTCCTAATCCCAGATAAATAATAAGATGAGGAAAACATCAAGATGAAGAAGCAGGGGTAATTAACAAGTGGAAAGTCTACCGTGAGTGCATGTCAAAAGTTGGTAGGTGATGTTTATTCTACACTCATGCAAAGCTTGTATTTTAGGCTTTTGGGCGTTGTACTAATAGTTAATGTAAATCTCAAATCAGAAACCTACCAATTTACTTGATTCATGTTCCTGATTCTTCTTTTAAAAAAAAAAAAAAAAATTAAAAATTTACTTATTATCATAAAATCTATACTATTATCTATCTGATGTTGTGATCACAAACAATTCAATAATGATGTTTAAAGAAATGCAAGGGGTACTTAGAATTATAAAATTAGTATAAATTTGTAAAAATTATGATCTTATAATACATATAGTGAGTAAAAAATTTAAATTTTATAAAGATTTGTAAATATTTTTGACGGGAAATGCATGAAATCACTCAAGAGTTGTAAAAATTGTTTATTTATTATATATTTTATATTTACAAATATTTGAAAATTGAAAATAAAAATATGTTTGGTAAATCAATTTTTATTTTTTTTGTTTAAAAAATAAAAATTTATATGAAAATATAGGTCTGAAAGATTTTCTCATTTTTAACCTTAAACAGACCAATTTGTTTATTTTTGTTACATCCAGTTGCAATGATTATTCTATTAAAATATTTTATTAAGATTTTAATAAATAATAACTTATTGGTACAAAAATTTATTTTCTTAAAATTAAAATTAGTCATTACTAAACAATAATTAGTGATCTTAAAATTAATGTTTTATTTATAAATATTTTTTATCTAAATTCATATTTTATATTTACTAAAATAATAAAAAAATATTACTTAATATATTTCTTATCAATTAAACGACTCCATTTTTTTCTCTTTTGCTTGTTTTTTTTTCTTTGCTCTAATTCACATTTGGGCTTAAAAAAGGGACCAATAAATATTGTTCGACTAATTTCTTACCAACTACGTCAATTTCAAATTGATTGAAATTCCAAAAAAAAAAAAAAAAAAATGATCATCTTACCTATGAGTCTATCTTTTGTTCAAATTAGCACGTCAGACGTGATTAATCCATCACCTCATTTCTAGGCGGAACTTAACCCTAGAACTAACATGAACTCCAAAACCATCACCTTCCCCGGCGAAGTCCAAAACCATCACCTTCCCCGGCTGGTGCCCCGACCCTGTGAACCATTACCTTCCATTTTTGTCTCATAATTATTGGAAGAAAACACAAAATTCAACACGATACGAATACATTGGCTTGAAATTGAAAATTTTTGATATTATTTTAAAATAAATTAATTACTTAACGTATTTATTGAAATTTTAAAAAGTTAAATATAAATATGAATCAATACAAATTATAAACCCACATACGATTCAAGGTAACGTGATTGTTACTCATAATTTAATAAATGATATCTTCAGTTACTGTTTAATACAGACCATTAAAAAAGGAGGACAAACTGCGACTGAAACAAATAAACAATGATACTAGATGAAATTTTACACATGTCAAAGGTGTTGTGTCATTTTTCGATAACCTCATAAATACAAAACTTATTTAACTTTTCAAACTAATATTATGGTGAGGAAATTCACACAAATAATTATATGCTAGCTTTTGAATTTATTGTGAAAAAATAAAGATTTTAATTTGTTTTATATATATATATATATATATTTATTGCCGTTCTTGTTCGACGTTAAACTCTGAAGTTTTACCAATTCTCTTGACCACTCTGGACACCAAGTAAGGCCCATTAAATGTGGAGGCAAATTCCTGTATGAACTCGTAGAGAAATGAATGATTCTTATCGAAAACCAGCACTGCATTATTTATTCTGGTCCAATTCCCTGACGCATCCATTTTTTGTGCTCCAATTGAATTAATCGAACTTGAAAATCTTTCATGACTACGAAATCCATATCGAAAACGACTCCTCCATACTTGTACAAAACTGCAACATCAGGTTGGAAAGATTCTGAGCTAATGGAACCTTACCAGGGTCCTTGTTCCCACTCTTCATCTCATCAAACCAAGCTTGAGCGGAGTGTTATTGGACAGAAAAGGCAAGTCTAGTTTCACGGCTAGAACCCTGTACCCACGATCAACTAGTGGTTTCAATATCCTAGACCCACATTCGGAGTCCATGGTTCTTGAAAGAATCATTAAGCATCCATGACGGTGAACTTTGAAGACACTCTCCACGGAACAGAATGCTCTTCCTCTGAATTTCCTTGCTGCAGATATCCATGTCATGAAGAATTGGAACTTGCATTTGTGAGTGAAGAATTCCTGAACTTGGCTATCAAATCGTCGTGTCAAGTTAGTTGACTCGAATATCTCATACTCGGGCAACTTTTTCTTGAACCAGGTAATCCTTTCTGCTACTGTGATATTGGATGGTGGAACCAAATAACTTGCATCTTCGCTACGTTCTTTTTCAATGTCTTCACATATATAAATTGAGTTGAAATGTTGCAGAGGTGTCTCAGACTTTGTTGCATGATAATTTGAATTTGTCCCAGCAACAGCAAGGGAAAGATTGGGGATTCAGCTGTCATTAGGCACAAGGAATAGGAAAATTGCAGCAAATGACGTAGCTGAGAAAAAAAGGCATCTGCTTGGGAAAACCAACTGGAGAAAAATCAAACATTTTCTCCCAGAAGTTCTTTAGGTTGTCACAAAAGACTCTGAAAAGCTTGTGAAGTTTATGCACACAGAACATGAAGCTTGTAAGTTTGTAGTATCTAATATAGAAAACAAAACACGAGAGGTTCATATTAAATTGTATGGTTTCTTCCTGCTGTTCATGCCCTATGTATACACAGCTATAGAATTGAAACTTCCAAAGAATATTTTTTGGTGGTAGTCATATCTGGGGGAAATATGTGCAAGTGGCTCATAAGATGGGAATATATAGATATATATGATGGGGTGATATCTGTGAAGTTTTTCATTTTGCATTGACAATTCCAGTGGGTGCCCAACCTTCCTCCAATGATCAATGTTTGACCTCACAGCCATTGGGCTTAATGGATATGTGGAAGATGGCCTTATTATATCTATAGGACAGAATGTGGTGGGCAATACTAAACAATTTTCATCACGCCGTTCATATCATTAGGAGGTTTGAGTATCGTCTTATAGATTTTGCTAGTTGTTGTCACCAAAAGTGGGGAAAGAACTTGTTGCCAACTAATGTGGACATCCATTACTTGATAAAGTGATATCTTAATGAAACCTCAAACCTTGGAATATGGCTAGGAACTGTATTCTAATCTTGTTTTTTCTTACAGAAATTAACTTTCCTTAAATACAACAGAAAGTACAAATGAATTTTCATTGCCGGCCTGGCAATATTTTTTAATGGGAGTTGCAGCCATCTCAAGTTTTCCTATATACTTCTCTGTTCTCTTCAATATTCATCCTTAAGAAACATAATGGCATCAGAGATAACTGAAGAAGAAGATGAAGACTTCCTTTGCACCATCAACACAGAAGCTCAAAAGGACAAGATCAGGCAGATTATAGAATTCCAGAAATCAGTTCACTTTTCTTCTTCTTCGTCTTCTTTTTCCTCTGCAAGTGCTTCTTGTTCCTTCTCCTCTTCTCACAGAAGTAGTTCTTTGACAGACTTGAGGAAAGAAGGAAGCACATCTCTGAGGCGGCTGTTTGACATGGAGCATACTAGTTTGGCAACCCATTTGAATGACTACAGTGGCTCTCCAACAATTAAGCCCGTATTTCTATGGGGCAGTGATTAAGAGTATGGAATTCATGACGATCCTTGGAAGACAATAAACCAACTGGGCCCATCATTGATTCTAGAAGTGATGATCAAAGTGTGACAGCTGCAGAAATTAGCTTCAAGGGGCAAGGCTCTGTCTACCAAAATAGGAAACAAAGAATTAGCAAGTTCAAGTTGACCAGAACAAAGTCATTTAGGAGGCTACCAAGATTCATTTTATGGAGATGCAGAGGTTTCAGATTTGTGTCGAGGCTGAGAAAGCTAAGGATTATGATCTGTGGTAGGAAGTTCTGATTATAGCATACCTCAACCTGTTATTAAGATCATATTTAAATCCCTTCTATTGGAAACAAACAATTTGACATGTACATGTATTGAAAATATTGAATATATATATAAAAATATTACAGTTTTCCAACTTGTATGAGATCATAATAGCAACAATTTTCTTATTTACATCGGAAGAAGGGGCAGATAAAAACAAGAACCAATACAGAAAGCAAAACAATTTTGGAAATTTCAAAGCCCTTGAGTCCGGAGCTTATTGCAGAAGGGAAAATCCAATTATTAATCGGAATAAAAGAATTATAAACAATTTTTCACATACACTGCAAATAAACCCATTTAGAGCTGAAGAAAATTTCCCTTTCAGCTTAGGGGTAACGTCAAAAAACTGTCTATGTGCTTGCAAATGACACGGTGGGGATCAATCTTCTTATAATGCTTCCCTCTTCAATTCTCAATCTATTACTTCGCCTGTTCCATAGGTGCACCCCGTAAGTCACCCTGCTCAGCTGAACCAGCTTTGCTTCCACCCATTTTGAATTAATTCGATTACTTGGCTTTGCAAAATACCCTGCTATTCTAGTCCGATCCACTGGATAAAACGCCATTGGAGGCAACACTCTGAAGTTACAGTCACTTCCAGTGACGATTAATCTCTCCACCACTCTGGAAACCAGATAAGGTCCATTGCGTCCCCATTTATTCCCATCAAAGGTGGAAGCAAATTCCTCAATGAACTTGTACAGAAGTGGGTGATTCTTGTCGAAAACTAGCACTGCATTGTTCAATCTTGTCCAGTCACCGGACAAGTCGACGCTTTGCGCTCCAATTGAATTCCTCAAACCCGAAAAGTTTTTCAAAACTACGAAATCTGTGTCCAAGTAAACACCACCATACTTATGCAGAACTGCGAGTCTGATCAGGTTAGATAGATTCTGTGCCCATGGAATTTCTCCGAGGTCCCTTTTACCCCTCTTGATGTCATTAGACCAAGATTCAGCTGGGGTATCCTTGAACAGGGATGACAAGTCGGGGTGACAGAAAGAACCCTGAACTGGAGATCAAGAAGTGGTTTCAAGATCCCATACCCAATAGCGGAGTCCATAGTTCTCGACAGAATTACCAAGCAGCCATGTGGGTGGGCTTTGAATAGACTGTCTATAGCAAGAAACTCTCTTCCCCAAATGACCTCGCCGGGGACATCCATGTCATGAAGAACTGAACCCTGCACTGATGATCGTGGTGATGATCACCACCCAAAAACCCTCGGACTAGACCATCGAATTGTCTAGTCAACCTCGTCGACTTGAATATCTCAAACTCTGGCAACTTTTTCTTGAACCAGGCAATTCTTTGTTGATCAGTAGCGTTGAAGGGAGGCAACAAATGACTGGGATCATCGCCTTGGGTAAATGGTTCTTCAACCTCTAACTTCACGGCAAGAAGCACTTCGTGGGTTGAACTCGAAATCAGAATTTGTTTGTTTTCGTGTGCACTAGTCTCCTTCTCTATAGTGACAGAATGGAGAGAGAGATTGGAGATGAAACTATTTGCAAATATGATGAGGTGTAATAACAGAGCCAAGGGGACGGTGGAAAAGATAGGCAATTTGACACTGCCAAGTCTCCGGGAGGAATCAAACATAGTGAAACTACTAGTTGTTCTCCGTCGAACATTAAGAACTTGCAGGAAAGGGAAGCGAAGGCATGAGGAAAACAGGACATCAACATGGGTCTACTGAAGGATTCATGGCACTGACATAAACACAGAGAGAGGCGGAGGAATTTATCTTAAGTAGGGGTATGTTTACCTTTGTTTATTACTTCTATAATCAACTACGGAATTTGTTTATCACGTGGTACGAGATTTGAAACTTTGCAGACGGGTTTACAGTCAGACAACAAATTTCTTAATCTGGGCTTATTTGGCTGCTGACTCGAGCTAATCTACCCTTAGCTGGGCATATGCCACGTGGAAAGATTAAGTTATTTTGCTACAATCTGATGGATTTTCACTCTATTTTATGGCGTGTACATTAACTTCTTTAACCATTTTTCCATTAAAAAAATTTAATAAGTCATTTATAGAACTACATGAACATCTCTATTTTTATTTTTTCATGTTATTTATATATTAATTCTTTCCGTTTTAGCTTTTTTTTGGCTTATTATTGGTAAGTATGTTCTACATAGCTTAAACATGTATAAAAATCTTTTTGCGACCTCAGAGATAAAGGTCGGGAGCCCCGTAAGCTTTTCCACATTCAAGGGGCATTTGAAAAGGTCAACAAATTACTACTTCCAATGAGAAAGAAAGTGGGGGTCCTTTCACTAGATTAATTTTAGGTCAATTCTTTTAAGTTTGGTGATGATTATTGAAGATTACAAATAGATTACATGAACAGTTTTGAGTTTAATAATTACCGAAATTAGAACTAAAGATAAAGATATATTGTTGGTGTTACGCTGTAAGTTTGTAAAATCTTCGAGATAATCGGATAAATAATTTGAAAAAATATTTTATGGGATAAAAATATAAAAATATCCTAAAGTTATACTATTTCTTATAAAAATTTAGCTTATAGTGAAGTCAATTGTCCTCCACGTAGATTTACCTATGAGTCCAGGTGGTCAAGTGCATTTGACATTAAAAGAAAGATTTATCATGGATTTTCTGTAGATTTTCCCCTCCCCTTTTTAAGAAATTGATTGAATGCTCACTTTGTGTTTTTTTTTTTTAAGGGAATCCCCTAATTTAACAATATTTTTCTTAAATAATTTTTGAATAATCCATTATATGTATATTATTGTTTTTTTCTACAATTAACAACCATCACTCACCAAAAAAAAAAAATTACCTAATAACATAAAACATTATTTGTGTATATATATATTCTGAAATTAATTCGATCTTCATTTCTTATAATCTTAAAGTCAATTCAATCAAATAATTAGAAATTTGAGAGGAGTGAGGAAGTCAAGTGTTAATTTTGAGTCGTTCAAACAACTATTTTTATT
>QLOD02000013.1:1688646-1703866 GCA_003260245.2 Sideroxylon spinosum | reverse complement strand
CAATTAGACATGACCTTATCTATATGAATCTAACGGAGGACATGGCCCAAAACAGATTTGATTGGCGTCGTCAAATCGATATAGCCGACCCCACCTAGTGGGAAAAGGCTTAGTTTGGTTTGGTTTGGTTTGGTTTAGCAATCTTATGCCCCGTTTCTAGGAATAACAGAATCGTGAGACATGAATTTTGGATATATCTTAAGAGCAAACCATTAAGAAAAATATCAAGTACAGCATCAAACCAGCACCATAAACCACATCTAATCAACTGGGAAGTACAACCAACAAGTAAGAACCTGAATTTCAAATTATACGGCTAAGAAAATCAACATTATCATTCCTACATTTTTTTTTTTATCAACATCATCCTCCCTAAAATTACTCATCTCGACTCGACATGCCTTTGCCCCAACAATCATCACTATAGTGATTGTTAAATGAATGCCAGACAACAGAGACACCCTGTAACCTCACCATCCACACATACTGAGCATAAGAAAGGGGCATCCAGTAAAAATAGCCCGCTTTTCAGAAAAAGAAACTAAATCAAGAAAGATTTCTTCACCTCGGCAGGGCACTGTTTAGTTTCCTATGGAGAAAGGAAATTAGAATCATATGGAAAATCCATTTTGGAGCTTTAGCTAGTTACACTACTGGTTTTTCTCCATCTTCATGAAATAGCATGTCCATTCTTTGGCTGCCACGAGGATGATAGTCCTTGTGAACCATGCAGTTCTTCCTTTGATCGTTTACTTGGAATGGACTGGGACAACCTGAAATTGCAGGAATGTCAAAATAAGGAACCATACACATCATTTACACTATTCTCATATTCGGGCGCAGGGGGGTGGTGGGAACATTAATCAGAGAGTAACTTTAACATCTGATATGATGTTTTAGGATCAGACTGTAAGCTAAATGCTGAAAGTGGTCTCAATAGTGTAGATGATACAAAGTCAAACCTTTTCATGATCAAAAGACTAGTCAATAAGATTAACCTTTTTCATGATCACAACGTAAAGCAACAAAACATTGCCATGTACAAAACAAAGTAGAAAACATCACAAATGTAGCTCTCATAGTTCCTAGGCCGACTATGAAAGCAAAAATAAGGGATAGAATTGTTGAAAAGGACCGTGGAAACTTAAATGGTGGAAGCAGTCTTAGCTATAGATAGGAGGAAGGTCCACACTCATCAAAAGCACCCTACCTGGCATTCCTATATATGGCATGTCCTTGAGCAAAATGCCGGTCTCACTTAAAAAAAGATTGGAAAGAATTCAGAGGGTGTTTTTATGGGGTGGTTTGGGGGAGCAATTCATATATCATCTTGTCAGTTGGGATACAGTGTGCAAGCAAGCAAGGAGGCCTAGGCAATCGCAGGCTATCTTCGTTAAATAAAGGATTATCGGGGAAATGGATATGGTTCGCATGCGAGAGGCATGGGTTGTGGAGGCAAATGGTGGCGACAAACTACAGCCTTGACAGAGCTGAGTGGATTACCAAGCAGGTTAAAGGGGCACACTGAAAATCTCTTAGGAAAGGTATTCACGTAGGATTGGTGTGTGGGTATGCGATCGTAAAATTGAAATTATGTTGTTTCTTTCCCCATTGTTTGGTCCATGCTTCATGGTAGAACGCTTACTACGACAACCTAATCAAAAAAAAAAAAAAATCAACTGGGTGAATTGGTATTGTTTATGCAAGAAAGATGGAGAAGGCTTGCCATTGTTAGTGCATTGTTGTCAGGCGAGACGTGAACTGGTTTTGACGTGTTTTGGATTGCAATTGGTCCTCCCATAAGAATGCAAGCAAGTCTTTTGAATCCACAAGGGAAGAATGAAGGCTTGGCGTTTAATTCCTTCCTTTCTAGTTTGGCTAATTTGAGGGAAGAGATAAGAGAGGCATTCAAGACAGTGAAAATTTTTTGCATAGGATGAGAAGTATCTTTTTGGCAATTTTGTTTAATTGGTCATCCAGGAGTAGGGTGCTGGATTTATGTAGTTTTTTGCACTATGTAACTACATTTAATTGGTCATCTGGAAGTTATTCAATGTGTAGATAGAGATATAATTTCTTGTTAATTTAATCAAAGATGATGCCCGGAGGTGGAGAGGGGGGCAAGGTTCCTTGATATATTTATATGTGTCCAACTTGGGGAGGGATTTCCACAAATAGCCATGAACATTGATCAAAATAATTTAGAATTCCCGCCAATAAGCAAATGTGTGCATCATTGAAAGGTTTCTATTGTGTTGTTAAACTGGTAGCCACCATATCAGTTATATGACCTAAAAGGTCAGGAAACACAACCTTTTTATTTATACAAAACTTAATTTCTAGAGACACACCTCATGTCGTCTAAAGTGAGGCCACACTATATTGTTTGAACAGAGCAAGCACATGCAACTATTAATTATTGGGTTGATTATGAGGTTTAAATGGCTTTTGGCTACTCATACATCCAGTAAAGCTAGCCACCAACTCAAAAACTCCAAGTAGAAGCAACAAACATACACACACAAGGGTTTGTGAAGCAACTCTTTCTATTGAATCACTAATAAGATGGAAGATAAAAATAAGATCCACTTTAACATATTTTACCTGGGAGAATTGGAACGCTTCTGCACTTGTTGGTTTCCATCATGGGAAGTAGTACTGTCGAATGCCCCCTCAGCGACCTGTGAAGCATTTTTTTGTTGATAAAGGGATTAAATCCAGCTGACGTGATGAAAAATAATAAAACAGAAACAATGGAGCTGTTTTTCCCATTTCTTTTTCGTAAAAGGTGGAGAGGTATCCGGGTAACCCAAACATATCAAAATAAAGATTTTTTATATCAAAAACAGGAGGACAAGTGAGCCTTTAAGATTACATCAGCAGGAAAAAGTTTCTGGTCACAACACAAATTCCTGCCCAATATTATCAACCAAAACTAACTAAAAAGTAAAAAACGATTTGAACCACAGGAACTGAAAATCTTCAAGGCACTCAAATATCAAAGGAAGACGCATTATTGAAGGCTAATTAACTCAAAACATGGGTTAATCAATTCATATTAAAGTGAGTAATACTCTAGTATATCACACAGGAACACTTGGATAACGGGTAGTAGAAACAAGGATTGACCACCAAAACCTTACCTCTGAAAACAGGAACTGTCAAAGCATGGCGAAGGCAGCAGTAGTGAACAAGAAGCCAACCCACTCCACCTTTTCCTGTTTTGGGCTCAAACCTTGGTTCAATGAAAAATCCAAAGGAGGGTGGTTTATCTCCCCAAAACCACAATCCCTCATCTGAATTTCTTGCCCACATACCCTTTATCCAAGCATCACCTATGTTTTCAAAAATAAACCAAATCAATCATGGGCAGCATCATCAAAAGTTCCCACCTCAGAGGTGCTTTCCTTGGGCAACCCTTCTTCCCCTGGTGGCTCATCTGATCCAGGACTCTCCCATAAGAATCCATTTTCACTTCCAAGAGAAAGCTTATCAAAATTCATATCCACAGTTCCAGAACGAGGTGAAATATATGATATGTATTTATCTGCGGTATAATCAATAAAATGTTACGTCAACGCCTAATGCAAGTGAATTAATTATTAGTCAACATCAACAGCAACAGAAATAAAAATGAAAAATGAATTAGAAATTGATTTTCAGTGTCTGCCCTCCGGCACATGCATGTTAACCATACAATTTTATCACCTCCAGCATTCAAAATCCATACAATTTGCAAAGGCAAACAATTACAATGATCAAAATAAATGAAATACCAAAGGTCAGGGAGAAATGACTGAATTCAAAACTTTGTAAATCAATAAATCTCCAGTTTCAAATACAATGTTTAAACATTTAATGCCCATTTGACAAAGCTGCCAGTTTTCTGTTTTTGTGTTTAGTTTTTAGTTATTATTCTTATGGTAGAGAGACAGAAAGTAATAATAAAAAAAATAATAAAAAAACTTAAAACACCTTTAGTAACAATAATAGTTAGTCTGGTTATTATAGTGTTGAGAGGGTGGCCAGCAAAGGTAGGTTGCGACTGGTGGCGAGGTACGGTTGAAGGTGGGTGACAGCCTGCTGTGGCTAGAGATAGGTGACAACCGACAGCGGAGGTGGTGACCAGCCAGCGGTGGTCGGAGATGGGTGGTGGTTGACCAAAGGTGGCGATGGTGGTGACCCGCCAACCAGCGGTGGCTGGGGATGAGTGATGGTCGGTCAACGATGGCGGTGGTCGTAGCCAGCGACGGAGGTGGTGAGTGATAGCCGGCCATTATAAACTCTATCCAAGACAGACATAATGCACTGTAGCACCAGCCCCAAAATGAAATATATACAAACATTGCATCTTTCCTGCCCTCTAACAGAAATTCCAAAACTAAAACATTTTCCAACAAGTGAAGAAAGTGAGAAACGTAGCCGTTGCCATCATCATTAGTGAGTCTTAATTTCACAAATATTCCAAAACTAAAACTTTTCCAACAAGTGAAGAAAGTGAGAGAAGTCCAAGACCTTGTAATCAAGGCAATGTCTTAGTTTGCAAGCGTAGACTATGCCCAGCATGGACCAATACCCACAACCCCATCCCCCCCCCCCCAAAAAAAAAAACTACAAGGAAAGCCCATCCCTAGAAACTTTATTTCATTTTTTTTTTTCCCTCCTATAATTTTTGGTAAGGTTATACTTTATTTCATATATATGATTCAGTGTACCAATATGCAATACAACAATCCAAAGTAGCAAGTCATACTGTGTTAAATTGTTACTCTAAATTTGATTATATACCACTATGCTAGCTAGCTCTGCCCGTAACAATCGATTTAAAAAAGAGGTAATTACACTTCACCCCTCAGGGTTTGACCCAAAAACACGACCGCCATTTGGTTTAAAAATCAGCAATGACCCCATCATAATTTGGACTAAACTGTAAAATCAACTAAACTTGTTAAATTTAATTGGATTTGTGCCTCGTGCGACAATTTGCTGAGGGAAAAAGATTTCCACAAAAATAAATAGATAAAAGTACATTTTTACACATATTTAACTTAAAACGAGACTATTTTATTTTTCATAGCAACTCAATTTACCTTTATTTTTTTAAATAATGTTTTTTGGACAACCATATATGTACCTACATGGCATGTGTAACACAAATATAGTTAAATTTAACATGTTTAGAAAATTTTACACTTTAATCCAAATCACCAGGGGGTTATGTTTTGACCTAAAAACTAGAAGGAAGTCGTGTTTTTTTGTCCAAACCACAAAAGGGTAAAGTGTAACTGCCCCTCTAAAATATAAACATCCAATTTCATAAGTTTTGCTGTTACAACAATCATATATAAGAACTTACCCAAAAAAAAAACAATCATATCTAAGAACAATATAATCAAATAACTAAAAATACACATGAGCCTATATATTAAAAACCTAAGTACAAAGAAAAAATCCAAGGATGGTCTTACCAGCCAAGCTACGAAGTGCATTAGCAGCAGCCTGTTGATGAGCATCCTTCCTGGTCTTGCCCATTCCAACACCAATTTTTTCACCAGTGAACAAGACCTACACCAACAAGCCTAATTAACCCCAACAAGTTCATAACTTTTAGGCTTTCCAAGCTCAGAACAGGAAACAGGAAATGATAAGCTCAATTAAATACATGAATATCAGTTACTCAGGAGCAAATAACAAATTACTGAATTATTACAACATTAGTTCTAATCATGTGTCCAATTTATATGTACACTCTATACCAAGGAGCAATCACTTCCCCCCATGCTTGTGCTCAAATTTTCCACAATTAAAAAGTAGTATTGAAGGATAAGAAAATGAATCTATAATTGCGACCGTATGAAGGGAAGGACAGACCAAGGTTTGGTTACAGCAGCACGAAAACACCAACTCATGAGCTTCAAGGCGTTTTGAAGAATTTAGAGATTGCCCAAATAACGGAGACTAAGTCCCAGAGGAAAGTTGGAGGATGGTGGTAATGCCATGAAGATTGGCCCTTATGTGCAAAGGACAGTGGTCCTACAACAGGTGACTCCTCAAGGGAATGGGACAAATCACAACCTTCCTCAAAGAGCCTGCTAGTTCTATCCACCAACCACAAGTTCCCATGGGAAGGAAACAACCTCCTGAAACTCCAAGCCCAAAAGGAGATAGAGTAAGTTTCTCAGAGACTAAATGACAGAGAAGACCGGCCCCATAAAGAAAGCTGCAGGACACCTTGAAAGAAGGGACAAGTGTGTGCATAGAGGAGCCCTGAACGTCAACGATTAAAGGAGACTCCCTTACAGGAGATACTGCAGGGAGAGCATTGTAGGAGATAACTCCAGTGTCCAAGTCCTCACGGTGAGGGAGCTCTCGTGATGGGAGGATCATGATGGGAGTGTCTGGGAGAGCCGCCCCAACCCCCAGCAAAAAAAAAAAAAACCTTGGCCAAGTGCTATATACAGTAGCTGGGTGTACAAGCAGCAAGATTCAACTGGAGATGACGAGACAAAGGCTCTATTCCGCATTACCAACTTTCTGCTTATAAGCAAAAAGGTCTAGCTATATATATATATTTTTTTTTTTTTTTATTTCTTATATGGATTTTTTTCAACAAATATTGTTTTTATTTTCTTCTTTTTTTTTTTTTTAATTTGGCAGCTTTTACGCATGTTATTCACATTTTCAAAGAAATAAAAATAGATAAATTCATGTAAAGGTGAAAAAAAGACAACTTATATTCCATACATATATTTTCCTATATTAAAGCTTTTTTTTCTTTTTTCTTTTTTCTTTTTTCTTCTTTTTTTTTTTTTTTTTTGGCAATTTTTCTTAAAAAATGTAAATAACATCTCTAAAAGCTACCAAATAATTAAAAGGAAATCAAATTTTGGTTAAAAAAAAAACATATAGGCCAGAAGGGGAAAACTAACAACGTCTTGTTTATAAGCAAAAAGTTGATGCAACCAAACGAAGCCAAAGTGAGCCCATCTACCAGTGTTCAATACCCTGGTGAAAAATTGATCACTTCAGAGCTATTCTTGAGTTCTCCCAATACCTAAAAAGTGCAACATGATTAAATCTAACCACGGTTGGCAGTGGAGGAGGAACTGGATCGCAAAAAAGCATGAATGAAGGAAGACATGAGAGAAAAGTATATTGGCTTTATCCCTATCTTGACAAAGACATTGATCTTATTTATCAACTAGCAAATACCAGAAGTGCTAAGCTATGAGAAATCACTCGCAATAAATAAAAGTGTAACCATGATCTTAAACAATGCCACTTGTAATAATATCTGTAAGTTAAAGACTAAACGGGTATCAAGCCTGATCAACCTTATTGGAAATTAAAAATCAACCACCACAAGGAGAAAAAATATGAAAATATCAAAAGGCAATAGTTCCTCAAGATGGCAATTGGATACAAATATTTCACCAACCTCAACTGAAAACTGCAGATCTTTACTGGTGCTTACAATAGACCTGAACTCAACCTGCATGGCAAGAAAAAAAAAAAAAAAAAGAGATGAACCAAAAATACAAGTGGCATTTATAATATTAGTAAACACTAGGACCAATTTTCCACACCCTTGAATTGCACCTCCTTCCAATTTCTTGCAGCACTCCAATAGATAAAGAAGATGGAGGTATATTCATTTTTCCACCTTCAGTTTGATGTTCTCTGCCATTGGAGGATGTTTGACTTGGGGGTACAACAGCCTCTACACCCATGAAAATAAACAGAGAGATTACTCACTTAATAATGTATCACATAGGTCGCTAAAAATACGCACGTCATAAGCTGACGAGATAAAAACTGCTTCAGCACAACTTCTTAGTACCCCCTAAACTCATGATGGAGCAAGTCATTTTATTATCCAACGTGGTGCTGATATTCATTCTGTGGTCTACCCTTCAATTATCCTGTCCTATCCCTTCAAATGCACTCAATGCCCAACATAGAATAAAATAAAATCTTTAGGTAATTTTACCACGATAACCAAAAAGAAAAGAAAAATATGCAAGTTCCAGAGACAGAGTGCAAAATGGTGGTTCTCAAACAATTACCATTTGTCACATAGGCTAGTCAAGATATGGTGGATTCGGTATTTCACGTAAGGCATTGCAAGAGCAATGATTGGGGTGGTAGAGCTGGCAGAGCAATGTTTTTTCTTTGCCAAGTGCTTCACAAATTGTGGGAACATAATCTCTATATGGTTGGTTGGTTGTCAAGTAAAACAACTTCCGATGTCATCCAGGGGATAGGTTAGGACTTCAAATAAGATTTAAGATTTGAACATGAGTTATGTGAAGTGCACACAACACAACACACCCACATTGACATGTGAAATTGATAAATATGACATACAGACAAAGGGATACAAATGTTAATTTATTTATATTTGAAGAAAGTTATAATAACTCCTTTTACACAATGCCCATTCCTTTGATAAATGCAAATTACCTTAGTTGTTAGAACAACTTAAAAAACCTAATCTCATTCTTTGCAATTACATCACATTCTAATGTCAAACTTTTAAGTCATATTTACGGACCATGAAGAATTAAGAAGTGCTGTCTAAGGATGCATATGTTAATTTATTTATATTCAAACAAAGTTATACTAACTCCTTTTACACAATGCCCATTCCTTTGATAAATACAAATTACCTTAGTTGTTAGAACAACTTAATAAATCTTATCTCATTCTTTGCAATTACATCATATTCCAATGTCAAACTTTTAAGTCATATTTACAGACCTTGAAGAATTAAGAAGTGCTGTTCGAGTATCCAAATATAAGCATTTTGATTTTATATAAATGACCAGCATAGGTGGAGCTTATGCGCGGGATTGCCCCTATTTTTGATAAATACGATTACCTTAATTGTCAGAACTTCTTAATAAACATTATCTTATTCTTTGCAATTTTGCAGTTTCACCATATTCCACTGTGAAAAGTTTAACAGTAATATCTAGGGCATTGAAGAACTAAGAAGTCCTATCCAAGTATCCAAAATATACAGATTTCAACTTTATATAAATGACCCCACATAGGCAAGAGACTTTTACAGTGTGCTGCCCCAATTTTACAGTAGTGATATGCAAAGGATGTATGCAAGAAACGTCCAAGAGTACCTAAACAGCATGTACAACTATTATACATGTCTAACACAAAAACATCTCGTACGTGTTTGTGCTTCTTTATATTGAGATGTTAACAAAACTTTATAAACTATACTCAGTGTCATCATACAACAAATCAAGAAATGGTTCAACCAAAATATACGTAGTCTATCATGCAAGCATTGAAGTAGACAATAAATACATATACCAGACGGTTGAGTTGTCAAAGGAGCATTCGGCCTATGAACTTCCCGTCCTGGATATCCCTGCAAATCATATACATAAGTTTTAAAACCAACAAACCAGATCCTATAAAGGGGGAGGAAAAAGAGAAAAATAATAAATAATACGGAACAAACCTCTTCACTCTTCACTTCAGATACATGTGATACTAATCCTGGAGGAACAGAAGCCGATATACCATGATAGGACATATTCTGCAGGGCTTGCTTTTTATCAGTTTTCGATGCATCTGATTCTTCAACATTTCCCGTATTGCGGTTATTGTAATGTCCTTTATTGATATCTTCTTCAACTAGCCAGCCTCCTTGTGGTTGTATGGGGTTTAATGGTAGTTGTGTGGGTAATCTGGACAAAAGAGGGGGTCCACCTGAGCCCTGATACCGTATATCTTGAGAAGGGTTCACAATTAGGGGTCTTCTCCTCGACTCAGGGTCAGATTCAGAAGAGCTACTGTCTCGCCTAAAAGGAGCTCCAAGCAGACTAGGCTCTAGAATGGTAATAGAAGAAAGAGTACGATAAGCCCAAAGAAGTATACATAAATCTACTGTATAACATGCTTTCCAAACCAAAACATAAATGAGGCTATGTATTGAACAAGGTACGTACTCTCTGAAGGGACAACTGTTCTGAAAGATGGAGGACTGAAAACATTTGGAAAAGTTGCCACTGGCAGCTGGGAGGCTTCAGATCTAAGAGTTGGATTATTTGACATAGGATGAGCAGCAACATCAGCTACATACTTCTCATCCTAAATCATTTGTCGACAAAGTTATAAATTAACCAACCTTTCATCAATGTAATTCAACACTACCAAATGAATGGCGACAAAACTAAATAAATTGTATGAAACAAACACATTTATGTCTTGCAAGTGCTAAGCAAATATTTTATCATTTTAGTCCTTTCTTTACAGGACATAATTTATCCATATAAAGCAAAATTATGAGATGCAAAGCATCCTACCGATTGTTTTAGTCTCTGGGCAACTTCAGGACCATTCATCCCCTCCACAATGGAAGCATTTGCATTTCCATTTGGTACAAAACTAGCATCCTGACATAAATAATAGCATAAAAAAATAAATACTAACATCCATCACAAATTGGATCTTGAGAGAGAAAATTTTGTTTAGTTACATGCCTCTGACATCAAGTAGTTGCTAACATCAGGCGCAAAACGTAAATTTACCACCTCATCTTCATAGAAGATCTCAGAGATACTTCTTAAAAAGTTCTCATCAAATTCCCTGGTTAACATAACATATAAAGGTATCATAAGCTTTAACAGTCGAATAGAAAATACACCACTACAACGAAAAATCATAATCTTATACGAACTTATAGTTTCTTATATAAAATCTCCCGTAGCATAGGATGGAACTGCTCTTACCTGAAAAAACAACCTCTAACATTGCATGCCACGTTTCTTGCCACACAGAGAACTGGAACAGCATTTGCTGTCTGTTTCAGAAATGTTAGCTTTAGCATCAATATTCTGTAAAGAAAACGAAGGAAATTCAATGAAGAACTTATGAAAAGCAGAAAGCCTTACCTCTGCCTGAGGAGCATAATAAGGAGTAAATGGAGGTACTACATGAACTCGAGGTTGATCCTTATCTTCCCAAACCTTCAGGCGGTCATCAATCACCATTGCCATCTTTGGATGACAATTGCCATTTTGGAAGACATTGAGCAAAGACTTCCGCACACCTGTAACATATGTACTTTGAAATGATACGAACTAATAATAGCATACGATGTAGGGAGGTTGGCTGCAGAGAGAAAAGGGAGAACATCTGGAGCCACTGAACTAAAAGCAAAACTACATTATATAGGTTGGCTATTTGAAAAGTCTGCCAAAATATGTTAAACCTTCAATCCTTAGGAATCAAATTATTAAATGCATGCATAAAAAAGAATAACAATATAATCATTTAGAGAGGAGAAAAAGATACTTACGATGACCCATGGTCAAAATATTCAGTAAACAGTGTTACCTGATTTAACACAAACAACACGGTCAAATAACTGCTTTGGACTTATTAGGTGTGCTTCTGGGTCTAGCAACCTCCACATCTCTAACGCATAATCTCTTTCAGCCATAGTACAAACATAAACTTCAAATCTTTTCCGCCCTTTTGCAGTTAAATAACTTCTCAAATCCTCCCAAGCAGGTCTTAATCTAACCAGCACACTAGTATCACGAATCTGTGCATGCAAACAACCAATAATTATAAGAAATATGCAAGACCTTACATCTCACAGAATATAAATTTTGTAAAACGCAAGAGACAAGTGAAAGATGATTTTTATCATCATGAGTCTCATTGTTTTGGAATGCACAATAGTCCAGAATCCCTTAAAATTTTCTAAGTTGTAATATAAATTCCAGGAGAAAAAAAATTCCAACCATAAATGTGCAGTAAAATCAAAACCAATCTAATTGCCATAGGGAACCTATGTTAAATGGACTCGGTAACGGATTTCAGCAGTGGGTATGTATCTAAGCCTATTTGGATAATCATCTCAACTAACTTAGCTTCATTTTGTTCTAAAAGAAAACATCACTGCTAGTTGAGATTCAGAAATAGCTAAATTAGAGCTTTAATAAAGCTTCTGGACAACTTGCAATATGCATGAACCAGCACATGAATGGAGTATGGGTCTAGATGCAGGCATCAAACCCTAGCATCATACTTCTGCGCACAATATAAAAGTTCATCCTCATTTTCGCATAACACCCACATTTTCACCAACTTGATACTTCGAGGAACAACCATTTTACAATGACAACAGAAGAAATGAGTAATGAGGAGTAATGAGGTGTAAGAGATCATGACCAAATTTCCAACACGAATTTCATCCCTCAGCAGTTAGTATACACATGACGGTGAGCGAACAGGATAACCTTTCTCCAGATTTCCATTACAAATTGCAAAAAGGAAAGTAAGATTCCTCAAGGCACATTTTATGTGACAGCTGTATTAAAATGTTTGCAAACCGCCATAACAAATAACATAACACATATAAAGAAGAATATCTTATAACCATTCAAAAACAAGCTTCTTATAAACAAGCTTCTTATAACCAGTCACCAACAACCTTATATAGAACTCAACATCAAATAGGAACGTTTCCTGTTGATAACAATGCAATTTGGGGGGTGTGGGTTGGTTTAGAACTGACAATCCAAGTTGCCCATGTAGCTTTGGCCAAGCAGTTGGGATATCCCAGTTGAGTAAATCTGAGTTCGACTAAACACTAAATATATTTCCAGCTTAAGGAGAGAAAAAAAATTCTCACATCGCATATGCCACCAAATTGATGCAAGCCAACAAATAATTAAAATGAAGTACATGTTCAGACAACCGACGATGATTGACACTGCACAAATAACTGGAGAAAAAGGATGGTATCTACAAGGACTTCTAACCTCGGGGTTAATACGAGTAAGGACTATGTTCCTTTCCGGTAATCTTATTATCGGTCTGACAACTCTCTCAAGACTATCTGATAAAGGAAGAACCTCCTCTAACTGAACCTTGAAGACCATTCCATAATCCACAACACAATCATTCTCTGTGTACTGTTTCAACAAAGCCCGATCATCAATATACCGTTTCAGCTCAGCATTCATTCCCGATAGACGAATCGGATCTGTTTCGCGGGCAATCCAACCGCGCAATGCCTCAATTCTATCCTCAAACGACTTCATTGTGTTGGCGACGATCAGCGTTTCATCAAGATCAAACACAATGGCAAGACACCGTAAGTTCAGCATCCCCAAACAAGCGGTGTACAAGCCGGACGGAACCGCATAGCACCAAAAGCACGGGAACTTCTTCTGCTTACTAGGCATTGCCACCAGGTGAATCTCTTCGCCTCCGAGCACCACTACAGCAGTCTACAAAAGCGACTAAAAACCATCAAATAATATGCAATCGAACCTATACATTTATATGTACATATAATAATTACAATGATGGAGACCTTTAGTTCATAGAAGCAAGAAGCGTGAAGATTGATCAACTGAGTCTGCTGTTCGACCGGCGACGATGATTCGAGCTTGCAACGGACTGAAAATGGGGAAATCGTATGGAGGATTGAGAGAGGAGGGCATCGCTCGCTGAGTGGCGATATGTGGTGGATTCGAATTTCGTTGTTCGGGAATTGGAAATTCTGGTCCTTGACTGGGATAGCGTCCAACTCTCCCAGGCAAGAATCGCCATGGTAGACCACCGATTTAAACCCTAAACGACTCATCAGATTTCAATTCAAATCCGAACCCAATGAAATTGGGGGGGACTTGAAACGGATTGAGAACGAGAATGTAGTCAAAAACAGAGACGTTCCTAATGAAGTCCGGGGAGTGATTTTCGACTCTATTTTCTCACACTTCCTCTCTTCGCCCACTGTCTTTCTCTCTCTTCTCTCCCTCGCTGGCTTCAAACGATGGGAGTATTCGCTTATATATAGAGGAAGCAACGTGGTCGGTTATGCATAGAGAGTTGGTTTTGGGGGAATTTACGAAATTGCCTTTCAGTTTCCAAATTTCTTTAATAAAATTTATAAACTTTATAAAAATTAATGTTTCGTGTTTAATAGAAAATTTAAATTTTATAATCTTACCATTCACGTTTGTAATGTTTTATAAAATTTTATATTATTTTGTTTTGCTCCAAATAAGACTAACAAAACAAACCCTTAAGTTTGGACAAGAGTCGATGAATGTTAGACCACGATAAAATCATAAATTCCAGAGTTAATTCAAAATAGATATTACATATTTTAACAATTCAAAAAAAAATTTATTAAATTGCTAAACTTATTGATATCAATACTTTTAAAAATGTAATAATTTTGTGATAAATAATATTGTATGAATATTTTAGTCTCTATTTATTAATAAATTTTATTTTTATAATTGTTTTAATAAATTTACATTTAAACTCTTTTGTAAACCAAATTATCTTACAAATTCTAATTTTTTAATAATGCAAAAAGAATTATCAAATTATTATCGTTTTGGTATCAATTTCTACCATCAAATTTTTTAAAATATAATAAAAATAATATTTTTTTTTACTTTACAGATCTTTTTATTTAATAATATTTCACAGTCACCCAATATTCCGCTATTTTCTAAAGGCTGCTCCACTAGTTTAGGTATTGGCCCATAAAGATGTCAATCGACACACTATCCTGTATCGATGGAATAATTAAGATGTGTGATTATAAACCTAAGCCTACAAACTAATTTTAAATTAGTTTATTGGATCTTGGAGTTAATTAAAAAATAATAATATGTCACACACATTTGATTGTCAAAAAGTAAAAGAGAAGAAGAAAAAGAATAGAAGAGAATGAGAAAAAGACATGAAGGTGAAAATAAAATAAAATAAATAAATAAAAATTGACTCAGTCTTGCCATAAAAACATAGGTGGTAATATAACTCGGCTTTAACCTTTTTTTTTTTTTTTTCCTTGGAAGTTAATTTTAACCATTTTTTTGCCTCGCCATCGAAAAACACATCCCGCGGAAAAAAAATATAGTTATTGAAAACTTTAATACCTAATACTTAATGGATATTATAATGTACGTTTGGAGTTCTATAGAATAATACAAAATTCTATAAATCTCTACAAATATGAATTACGAGATAGTATAATTTAACTTTTTTACTCACACGAGATATTAATTTTTACAAATTTATGCAATTTTATACAACTCTAAATACACCCAATCTAGTTATGACACGACAGAAGCAATAGAAATAGAAAGGTTTGTGTTAAGTAATTTCTGAAAATAATAAAAATATATCTGAATTTTAAAGGTTGAAAAAACATATGTAT
>QLOD02000013.1:1408796-1419369 GCA_003260245.2 Sideroxylon spinosum | reverse complement strand
CTTGGATTCCAAAGCGGCCTCCTTGTTCTTCCTACACAGAGCCACTTCTGGGTCTGTTAAGTCCCCAACGATCTGCCACATAACCAATCATTCATTATTGTGAAATTGAATTAACTTTAAACTAGTGGAGCTGTTACTCTACTTGCAAAAACGAGTTGGCAAAAAAACAAAAAACAAAAAAGGGTCCATACAAAAAATTTATATAGATATATATAGGTGTGTTTGTATGTGTTTTTTAGGTGAGAATAATGCAATGCGTCTAATTATTACTTGGTGGAAGATGGCTTGTTGAAGAAAGAAGTCGAGGAGTGAAGAACAAGCAGAAGGAAGGCCTACGGATCTGCTCTCTGCAACCTGGCGCTGAAGGGTTTCGGGAACCATAGACTTAAGCTTCTCCATTTTTGTTGGGAAGAGATTTTTACAGGTAAATCGATCGTCACTCTGTTACTGATCACAAAGAGAAGAAAAATTACTTGGAGACAGATAAAGAGGAGAGGGAAGTGAAGGAGACGAATCATCAGAATAAAGGAAACGGCAAAGGAGCTAGGTTTTTGAACGGCTTTTTACATAATTATATATATATTAAAAATACAATTTAGCAAAGCATAGTTTAGATGGAATAATTGTACAGCGGGGTGTCGTCTATTGAGCTGGCGACACCCATGTCGTGCAGCCGGAGGACGACACAAGTATGTCGTTGCTTGGAAGGACGACACATGGATTTCCCAAAAAACTGAAAGCATCGTCCAAAAGCCGAAAGCAAGCCAGACATAGCTGCATGTCGTTGTTATGAATGACGATATGTAGCTGCCAAATAAATAGAAGATAATAATCTAAATTAGTTTTACATATTTTCTTAATTAAATAAAGAAATTTGTCAAAATTTATAGATATTTAATATTTTCAAATATATTTAATATATTTTCAAATAAATAAAAGGATTTTTTGTCTAAATGTCGAATATATTTAATATTTTCTTAAAAATTTATAAACTATTAAAATGTTTATTATAATTACGTTACGTACTAGTAGAGATGGAAGTGACCCAAATTAGTAAAAATTATAAAATTATTTAATCATATCAATTAAAGAAATAGTTGAAAAATTGATGAAGTTATCATACTGATATTTAAATAATTAAAAAATAATGTATTTTATATAGTTATATGTAGCGTATAAATAATAAGAAATAAAAGATTTTAATTTTTGAAAAAACACTTTTGAGAAAATATTTTTAAAATAATATATTTAAATTTTTTTAGACAAAGTCAACTAAATTTATTTAGTTGAAAAATATAAAAATTTAAATTTAAATTTTAACAAGTAAATTTAAAATTTTGAATTTTAGATATTTTCAATTGTTAAATTTGTTAAATGATTGGAATTATTTTTTTGCTCTCACTCAATATTCTCATATATGTTAGTAATTAAAAAATAAAAGATTTAAAATTCTAAAAAATTGATAAATATTTGTAATATTTATTAAATTAGCTAAGTATAAAATTTAATTATTTTAAAACAGAATGAAAACGCCTTCTTTTGTTTTCGTTTTTCTGTTTAAGTTTTTAATATTTTGGAAATAAAAAAAAAAAGAAAAAAATTTAACAAATATGTTTTTGTTACAAGTTTATAAAATCTTGAAAATATAAACAGAAAAATAGAAAACGAAAACGTTACCGAACGAGACCAAATTAACTTTAATTAGCTGAGTATAAAATTTAAATTAACTTAAAATTGCAATAACATAATCAAAAGAATACGAATTAAATATTTGCTAACTTCTAAATTAAAAAATAGAGTAAATCATGATTAAACTAAACCAAAACTTAATCAAAATAATCTCCAAACCACCAGTATAAAACCATTACTTAAGTTAAACGTATATGAAACATGTTTTTGTGTTCATATTCCAATTTAAAACAAACGTAAGAATAGTAAGCAAGAAGAAATGAATGCAGTGGATTACTTCATGCCACAACGAGGTCTTTTAACTATACGCCGTGGTCGGTGCAGGTGCAGAGGTACATCATCAGTTACGGGCGCTGCTACCTCCTCCAAATGTGGCTCCCCATCCAGTGCATTCTCAAGACGTGCCTCTACCACTGCTCCCGCTGGTTCATCCTCCGCACGTGCCTCTTGCACCAGTGGCTCATTTATAAGTGGGTCGTCAGATCCTGGTGTAGAAATCTCATGCGTAGGTAGCACCATGGGAACATGCTCGTCTACTCCTGCCGTTGATGATGACCTACCAGTCCTTCCTGCTATAGGTCGTCGTGTGGTCGCTTTAACTGGTGCATAGAGGGTCGTCATCGACTGTTGTGTATCAAATACAGCTGCAGGTGATCCGGATGCTGAAGATATAGAAAATGGCTTGATGTGCAAGATCCTGAACCAGAAATCCTCCATGTTTGTTGATAATGAAGCACATGTCTCCGTACTCGGTAGTGAGGTCCGCTGCACGACACTGGGATCTTCGATAGAGACATGTGTCTCAATGCTCTGCTGCTCGGCACTCGGCGCTGACGATGGCATATGCGTCTCTTGTATGCTGCTCGAGGTGGATGCTGGGATTGTGGAACTGCTCGGCATGTCTGAGTCACACACAAGTGGCGGGTATAGCTCATCTCGGGACAGGGGCCCATATCCCACCAGATGCCTACGTGCTTGTCTACCAATACGGTGTAATATGCTGGGAAGCGATAATGAGGTTCCCTGATGGGATGAGCCTACCTGACTAGTAGACGTGGATGCCTGCAGTCTCTCCTCATGATCGATCGCTATGATTACCGATCTTATTTGCTGAAGAATCTGATGCATAGCCTCAAGGTAACCACACTGATCTGCACGATCGACGGTTGTAGCTGCGACTTGGTGCATGCTCACAATAGTGTTAACCTGCATCATGTAAATAATAAACGAAGATAAATACAAAATCAATAAAAAAACAAATGCTATTCTAAAATGCATAACTAAAACATCAGACCAAGATTGCAATGTCAGCAGCCACTAGCTGAGACCCAATAGGTGGCACATGTGAGGGTGGTGCAATGTGACTCCGGGTGATCTGTTGATACCAATCCATATACGGGTCGTCGTATGGGAGAAGCGCGGTGAAACCCTGACCCTGGATTACTACCTCTCGTCGTCTGGACCACTCGTCAATGTACCGCTAATGGTACTGCAGCCAGTTCATATCTCCTCGTCCACGCCTCGTAAGCTCGTGCAGATGGGCATCCGTGTCAAAGTTTGGCAGGATCACCTGATGAAGGCTAAACTGTCTCATAATGCGTCCCGACAGATGATACTCGACAACCTCGTAACATATCAGTGGACATGTCGAGCGCCAAACTGCCACTCCAGCACGGCAATAGTCTAGAAAGGTGATAAACACCGACTTTGGGTATGGACACCAGCTCATCTGATCCTCCCGCATGAGCGTTAGCTGCTTTCTGCAGTCCCTCAATGGCCTTGCAAAGCTCACAACCAGGTCCCCCCTTCCATCGGCATCCCCATGGATCAGTTGGAAGCCCAAACTCCTCTGGTACATGATCAGGTGGGGGAGGTGGTCGTCTAATGACTGGCCGGAACTGCGCTAGTCTCTTCCAAACCCAAACCTATCATTAAAGTAAATAAGTATTGCATAAATAATTATATAAAGTAATAATATATGACAACCTCACAACGTCAATATTGCATCACAACGTCAATGTAATAATATATGATAATAAATATATAAAGTAAGTTTGTCTTATGCTTGAAGTATGCCGATGGGTCCAGCCATCTCAGCCGTACGTGTGGTGGAAGCCGAACACATCTCTCTGTACAAACAGGCTAAAGCAGCTGGCCCCAAGCTAGCCTTGCACACGCGTTCAAGTCCCAAAATAACGCCAGGTAATGAAGCTTCACTAAGTTACCTGACTGGTCTGGAAGTAGCTTTGCCCCAGTGATGATGAGAATTAGTGCCCGAGCATGGCACTGAATGTCATCATCTGTAGCCCCTGCAGGTAACTCCAAAAAACGAAAGTACCTTCAATTTTTGTAGAATTTGAACTTAAATTAGCTAAATATAAACTTAAATTAACTTAAATTTTAATATAAAGTGAATGTAAACTAAGTAAGTATAAAACTAAATTAACTTGAAATCAATTTCATTCGAAATTTACTTTAAATTACATGAAATTTTAGATTAACTTAAATTAACTAAATACAAAATCAAATTAACTTTGATTTTTATATAAATTGAATTAAAATTTTGCTAAGTACAAAATTAAATTAGCTTAAATTTTAATATAAATTGAACTTAAATTAGTTAAATACAAAATTAAATTAGTCTAAATTTTAGTACAAATCGAATTTAAATTAGCTTCAATTTTATTATAAATTGAATTTAATTTAGCTAAGTACAAAATTAATTTAGCTTCAATTTTATTCTAAAATGAATTTAATTTAGCTAAGTATAAAATTAAAGTAACTTGAAATCTATTTTATTAAAATTTGAATTTAAATAAGTTGAAATTTTAAATTAAGTTAAATTAGCTAAGCACAAAATGAAAATAACTTCAATTTTAGTAGAAATTGAATTTAAATTAGCTAAATATAAAATTGAATTAAATTAAATTTAGTGTAAAATGAATGTAAACTAGGTAAGTATAAAATAAAATTAGCTTGAAATCTATTTCGTTCAAAATTTATTTTAAATTGCCTGAGATTTTAAATTAATTGAAATTTTAAATTAACTTAAATAAGTTAAGTATAAATTTAAATTAATTTGAATGCAATATCATCCAAAATTGCATTTGAACTAACTAAAAATTTAAATTAACTTAATTAGCTAAGTATAAATTTAAATTAACTTAAACTTTAGTACAAATTTAAATTTATATTAGCTAAGTATAAATTTAGATTAATTTTAGCGTAAGATTATTCACAGTTGAATTAGTTAAAATTTAAAATTAACTTAATTAGCTAAGTATAAATTTAAATTAACTTAAACTTTAGTACAAATTTAAATTTATATTAGCTAAGTATAAATTTAGATTAATTTTAGCGTAAGATTATTCACAGTTGAATTAGCTAAAATTTAAAATTAACTTCAATTTGCTAAGTATAAATTTAAATTAACTTAAACTTTAATAAGTTAAGTATAAATTTAAATTAATTTGAATGAAATATCATCCAAACTTGCATTTGAACTAACTAAAAATTTAAATTAACTTAATTAGCTCAGTATAAATTTAAATTAACTTAAACTTTAGTACAAATTTGAATTTATATTAGCTAAGTATAAATTTAGATTAATTACAGTGTAATATCATTCCTAGTTGAATTAGCTAAAATTTAAAATTAACTTCAATTTACTAAGTTTAGATTTAAATTAACTTAAACTTAAATAAATTAAGTAAAAATTCAAATTAATTTGAATACAATATCATCCAAAATTGCATTTGAACTAACTAAAATTTTAAATTAACTTAATTAGCTAAGTATAACTTTAAATTAACTTAAACTTTAGTACAAATTTGAATTTATATTAGCTAAGTATAACTTTATATCAATTACAGTGTCATATCATTCCCCATTGAATTAGCTAAAATTTAAAATTAACTTCAATTTACTAAGTTGAAATTTAAATTAACTTATACTTAAATAAGTTAAGTAAAAGTTTAAATTAATTTGAATGCAATATCATCCAAAATTGCATTTGAACTAACTAAAATTTTAAATTAACTTAATTAGCTAAGTATAAATTTAAATTAACTTAAACTTTAGTACTAATTTGAATTTATATTAGCTAAGTATAAATTTAGATTAATTTCAGTATAATATCGTCCACAATTGAATTACCTAAAATTTAAAATAAACTTCAATTTGCTAAGTATAAATTTAAATTAACTTGAATTGTAATAACATGACATGAACAAAATTTAGAGATTAAACACAAACAGAACAAAGTAAAATATTTTACATACTTTAGAACAAAATTTCAAATCAAACTTAATTTTAACATAAAATCAACTAATTTACAGGTAATAATACAGTTTCAAAATACACATTCAATCAATCTACATTCAAACATAAATTAACTTACCTGAAAATTTTGAAACCTAGCGTAAGCAGTGAACCGCCAAACAAAGCATCGAACACAAACTTATATATATGTCAGTGCACGGGCACAAACCAAACGTACGGGCACTCAAATTCAACCTATTCAAACGATCTAAAATCAACTATTCAAAAATCCGAAAGATTGAACAAGTCATTAATAGAATCAATGGTGTAGCGTAACGTGTGTATATATATATGTATGTCCAAAGAACTCACATTTTAAGACAGGAGTAGCGTAGCGTAGAGTAGCTGGAGCAGCCGCGCCTTCGAGTAGCCTGAGCACAAGTTGTTGCAAAGCGAAATAGTGCCAAAGCCTCGGTACGAAGGTTGCAGACTTACGGAAGACCCGGAAAAGGTTGCAGTCCAGGGGGAGAAGAAGAAGACTGTGGGGCGGCGAAATATATCGTCAATTGGATTGACGACTCGGACATTTAGTCGAGCCGCCCATGTCAGGAGGGTGTCATCATTGCCAAAAGCGACATGTGTGTCATCCATTCTAACGACGACTTGGGTCATGGTATCGTCGCTTCAAGCAACGACATGCTCTGTCGTCAATCAGCTGCACGACATGGAGGACATGGAGCAGCGCGGGTGTCATCGGCTCAATTGACGACACCGAGCAGACTTCCGTAAATTGTTTGATCGGAGCATTATTTAGGTAAATTGTATATTTAATAGATATAGTTATGTAAATCACTCTTTTTGAACTCGTGGATGAAAAATAAAAATAAAAATAAAAATAAAAAAACACAAAAAAATAAAAAATAAAATACCTCTAACAACAGATTCACCGTAAATATATATATATAATAGGTATGATCCGTACCTAAAGGTACATGAATATAATTTGGTAAATAAATAGCTCAAATTTAAATTTATAAAGTAAACATATATGAAATGTGTAAAAATAAAAATCATTAATCAAAAGAGAAAGATATAAAATTTTGTTATTTATTCATTTCAAATCTTTAATATAAAAAGTATTCAAAAACAATGTGAGAATAGTAAGAGAAAAAAGAAAAATAATCGTGACTATTGAGCAAATCATACAGTGAATAATATCTCAAATTCAAAATTTGAAAATTCCTTACTGTATAAATAATACAGAATGTAAAAATGTAAATATTTATTTTTTATAAAATTTCAAAGAAAATTTAACTTTAATATATTTTTTATATAAAAAAATTAGTTGACTTTCTCTAATATATATTCATCATTATTTAATAAATGTATACAATTTTATTATTATTGCTATTTAGTTTTCCATGACATTTGTAGATAATATATAATTTATATAATTTTTCAAAATTTCAAATTCCATGTAACAGAAATTGACATGTAAATACAACAAATTTAAATTTATAAAACAAACTTATATAAAAAGTATAAAAATAACCTATAAAAATAAAAATCACTACGTGAAAATTTTATTATTTATTCAAAATTTTATCATTTAAAAAAAATAATAATCTTGACCATTAAGCAAATCCAATAGTTAAAAATATCTTAAATTCAAAATTTTTAAAAATCTTTTAGGCACAGACAATACCTATTTATTAAATATTGTATGTTCGACAATGTATATTTTTTTAAATTGAAATACAATTTGGCATGTAAAATAGCTCACATTTAAATTTATAAAGTAAACCTACATAAAAGGGGTAATAAAAATAACTTATAAAAATAAAAATAACTAATCAAAAGAGAAAGATATAAAATTTTATTATTTATTAATTTCAAATCTTTTAAATAAAAAGTATTTTAAAAAAGTATGAGAAAAGGGAGAGGAAAAGAAAATTAATCTTGATTGTTGAGCAAATCAAACAGTTGAAAATATTTCAAATTCAAAATTTAAAAATTCCTTATTATAGAAATGATACAAAGTGTAAGAGTGTGTATATTTAAAATTTAAGTTTTAAGTACATTAAAATAAAAATTTTAATTTAACTATTTATTTTTTAATAAAATTTTAAAGAAAATTGAACTTTAAATATATATTTTACATGAAAATAAGTAATTGACATGTATAGTTCCCTAAGACATTTGTAGATAATATATAATTTGTATAATTTTTCAAAATTTCAAATTCTATGTAATAGAAATTGACGTGTAAATAGAACAAATTTAAATTTATACAAAAAAATTTCAAGATTATCAACTAAAATTCTATCATTTATCACTTTTCTACACACACTCCTATACATCACTTTTATATTTTTAAATTTCAAAATTTTTAACACACACACACACAACCCCCCAATTCCCCCTTCCAACCGGCATCCCCCTTCCTCTTCTTTCCTCCCCACCAACCAAACATCCTTCTCTCTCTTGCTCTCTCTTCCCATATTGGACACATGTCCTATCAAATGAGTTAACTTGTTATAATTTAATTTAACTATTTATTTTTTAATAAAAATCTAAAGAAAATTGAACTTTAAATATATAGTTTACACAAAAAAAATTAATTGACATATATAGTTCCCCATCCATGTAACAAAAACTAACGTGTAAATAGAACAATTTTAAATTTATAAAACAAACTTACATGGAAAGTTTAAACATAACCTATAAAAATAAAAACCACTACGTGAAAATTTTATTATTTATTCAAAATTCTATCACACTTTTAAAATATTAATTGAAAATCTTTTATATATTTATTAAAATGTTATCACTTTTTAAAAACCTGACCATTAAGCAAATCCAACAATTAAAAATATATTAAATTCAAAATTTTTTAAAATATTTTAGGCACGGACAATACCTAGTTATTAATACTGTATGTTAGACAATGTATATTTTTTTAATTGAAATACAAATTGGCATGTAAAATAGCTCATATTTAAATTTATAAACTAAACCTACATAAAATGTGTAATAAAAATAACTTATAAAAATAAAAATCACTAATCAAAAGAGAAAGGTATAAAATTTTATTATTTATTAATTTCAAATCTTTTCTATAAAAAGTATTTTAAAAAAGTATGAGAAAAATAAGAAGAAAAGAAAAATAATCATAACTGCTAAGCAAATCAAATAGTTGAAAATATCTCAAATTCAAAAAATTTCTTATTATATAAATGACACAAAGTGTAAAAGTGTATATATTTAAAATTTAAGTTTTAAGCACATTATAATTGAAATTTTAATTTAACTATTCAATTTTTAATAAAAATTTAATGAAAATTGAGCTCTAAATATATTTTTTACATAAAAAAATTAATTGACTTTCTCTAATAAGTATTCATCATTATTTAATAAATATGTACAATTTTATTATTAATGTTGTATAGTCCCCAAGATATTTGTAGATGATATATAATTTGTATAATTTTTTAAAATTTCAAATTTAAATCTAACGTGTAAATAGATCAAATTTAAATTTATAAAACAAACTTACGTGGAAATTGTAAAAATAATCAGTAAAAATAAAAATCATTTTTTCTTATAAAAATTTTAAATTTAAAATAATTTTAAAGTAAAATTTACAATAAAAATAAAATTTTTATTATTTATTAATTTTTTTCACATTTTTAAAATATTAATCTTTTATATATTTATTAAAATATTATTATATTTTTTAAAAGAAAAATAATTTTGACCATTAAACAAATCCAATCGTTAAAAATATTTAAATTCAAAATGCTTTTAAATATTTTAAGCACAGGCAATACCTAATTATTAAATAATGTATGTTAAACAATGTATTTTTTTTTAAGTTGGATTGATATTTATACCAAAATTTTCAAGATTATTTATTAAAATTTTATCATGTATCACTTTTATACACACACTCCTATACATCACTTCTATACTTTTTAATTTCAAAATTTTTAACATACACTCTACACACACAGACACAACCCCCAATTCCCCTTTTCCAACTGGCATCTCCCTCTCTCTCCCCCTTCTCTCTCCTTCCCTCCAACCAAGCATCCCTTTCTCTCTCTTTCTCTCTCTCCACATGGGACACAAGTCCCATTAAATGAGCTAACTTATTAGATAGATATATATATATATAAACTAATAAAAATATATTTCAAATAAAAAATTATCTAAGCATAATTTAATTTGAAATTTGTTTGATTTGAATTATTGATGTTACACATTGTTGATGAGCTGAATCGTAATGAATTATTTAAACAATTTGTCGAGTGCAAATATTCAGGATTGTATAAACGAAATTATTTAATATAAACTTAAAAATTCCTACATATATATTTTTTCATATAGTTTTATCATTTCTTTTCAATATTAAAAAAATAAAAAATTTTAAAAATCTTTTAAAATTTTAAAAAATTAATCATTTTTATCTGATTACACGAATTATAAATTCTCAAATTATCTAATTTTATCCAATTTTTTATCACTCCAAACCAATAAAATAAATAAAAATTAAATTTCTATTCCTAACAAATTTATGGTGAACTTGTTGTTGTTAAAGGTATTTGAAATTGTTTTTCAATAT
>QLOD02000013.1:1392662-1403151 GCA_003260245.2 Sideroxylon spinosum | reverse complement strand
AAAAAATTTAATCCTGAAAAAATAAGATGGCTTAAACAAGTAAGACTTAAAATATCCACTCATAGTTAAAGGATATTATATGTAAACATGTATATTAATTATACATATTACGTAAATATGCTCGTGTGGGGACTATTTGCAAAACTAGGTTTGATGTCGTTACTGTGACTGACGACACCCATGTTTCACTTTAGATTGACGACACTGTTTGCCATGCCGCGGATGTAGATGACGACACTACATGCATATCGTTGGTTAAGTTAACGATACCTTGTGCCAAGTGCTCCAAGGTAAGCCTTTACGCCTAAGAATTATATCAAAAGAGTGCCCCAAGAGGTGGCACTCATTTTGCATGTGGCGTATAAATAATTAAAAAAAATTTAATTTTAAATTTTAAAAAAAACACACTTTTAAAAAAATTATATTTAAATTTTTTATTAGACAAAATCAACTAAATTTACTTATTTAAAGATATATTTAAATTTTAAAATTTTAAAATCTATATAAAAAAATAAACATTTAAAATAAAATTTTAATTTAAATATGCTTAAAACTTAAATTTTAAATATATATACTTTTACACTATGCGTCATTTATATTACAAGAAAATTTTAAATTTTGCATTTGAAATATTTTCAACTATTGAATTTGCTAAATGGTCAGAATTATTTTTTTTTCTCTCGCTCACTCTTTTCATATTTTTTTAATACTTTCTATATAAAAGATTTTTAATTAACATCTTAAAAATTACAACTTATAACATAAACTTTTATACTGTGTATCATTTATATAATAAGGAAATTTAAAATTCAGTGGACGTGCAGTTTTACATCGTCAACTATGGTCGCTCCGACCTCTTCCACACATGGCTTCCCAGCCAGTGCATCCTTAAGATGTGCCTCTATCACTGCTCTAGTTGGTGCGTCCTCCACACGTGTCTTTCTAGTCGGTGGCTCACGTACACGTGGCTCGTCCGCTTCTACTGTGGAGACCTCATGCATAGGTAACATCATAGGATTATACTCGTCTACTCTTGTTGTCGATGATGATATGCCTGTCCCTCGTGTTCCAGGTCATCTTATGTAAGCTTTAACCAGTGCTAGGGGGCTGTCATTGATTGTTATGCATCAAATATAGTTGCAAGCGATTTGAATGCTAGGAATGTAGAGAACGGCTCTATATGCAGAATCGCAGATCAAAAGTCATCCAAATCTATTGAAAATGAAGCACCTATCTCTGTAGTCGGTAAAAACAAAATAGTGAAATTCATTTTTGAGACATCACAAACAATCAACGAACAACAATTATGGTCCTGAACAACATGTGTATTAGAGAGGATACCCTCTTATTACTTTATCTAACTAACTTACATACTAAGTTTAAATTTTCATCACTAACTATATTCAAATTTAGTACATATAATAAAAGTTATGTAAGTTAATAAATTTAAATTGACTTTAAATTTAGTATAAAATGAATTTAAATTAGTTAAGTATAAAATTAAATTAACTTAAAATCTATATCATTCAAAATAAAATTTTTAATTACTAGAAATTTTAAATTAACTTAAAGTAGCTAGGTACGAATTTAAATTAACTTAAATTTTAGTATAAATTGAATTTGAATTAACTAAGTATAAAATTAAATTAACTTAAAATCTATACCATTCAAAATTAAATTTTAAATTACTTAAAATTTTAAATAACTTAAATTTTACTATAAATTGAATTTAAATTAGCTAAGTATAAAGTTAAATAAACTTAAAATCTATATCATTCAAAATTAAATTTTAAATAACCTAAAATTGTAAATTAACTTAAATTACCTAAGTACAAAATTAAATTCACTTAAATTTTACTATAAATTGAGTTTAAATTTGCTAAGTATGAAATTAAATTATCTTAAATCTATATCAATCAAACTGAATTTAACTAACTTAAATTAGCTAAGTACAAAATTAAATTAACTTAAATTTTAGTATAAAATGAATTCAAATTAGCTTAGTTATAAAATTAAATTAACTTAAAATCTATTTAATTCAAAATTAAATTTTAAATTACCTGAAATTTTAAACTAATTTAAATTAACTAAGTAAAAAATTAAATTAACTTAACTTTTAGTATGAAATGAATTTAATTGGCTTATTATAAAATTAAATTAACTTAAAAATCTATATAATTCAAAATTAAATTTTAAATTAACCTAAATTAGCTAAGTACAAAATTAAATTAACTTAAATTTTACTATAAATTGAATTTCAATTAATAGATATAAAATTAAAATATTTTATATCTATATCATTCAAAATTGAATTTAAATTAACTTTGGCTAAGTATAAATTTAAATTAACTTAAAATTTTGCGAACATAATTTGTACTCAATTTTGAGTTCAAACATAGATTTACAAAATAAGGTAAAATCTTTTACATATTTTTGTTCTAACATAATTTCAAATCAAACTTTATTTTAACATAATTTGCTCTAATTTATAGGTCAATACACTTTCAAAATATACATTCAAACTATTACACATTTGAAAATAAGGTAACTCAGTTCCAAAAAAGAAAAGAAAAGAAATAAGATAACTCAATTGAACCACAGTGAACCAATACACATTGAGTAACTCACCTAAAATATCAAATGGAAACCAGTAATGAACCAATATCGGTCGAACGATAAAGCATCAAACACAGTGAACCAATATCAAGCATAGAAAGCATCAATATCCAAACTAAGCACTCAAAGAATTCAAAATCAAGCACTCAAAGCATCCAAAATCAAATATCCAAAGACCCAAAAGATTAAAAAAGTGCAGTGGTGGAATCAGTAGCACAAACATATATATATAGTTCATATGAAGAAGGAACTGACATTTTTAGTCGTTGGAGATGGAAATGATAGATAGGAGAGTACCTTAGTAGCTCGAGTAGCCTCATGCAGCCTAGAATAGTAGACCGTTGGGGAGGGAGAAAAAGAAAGAGAGAGAGAAGAAGGCTTTTGCACATGACTGTGGAGACTGGACTGGTGCTAAAGAGGGTATCATCAATGGGGAGAGCGACTCTCAAATGGGTGTCATTAACTTAATCAGTGACATGCAAGCTGCATCGTCATCTCAATGAGTGACATGGTGCTGTTGCCAGTTACAACGATGACGTTAAGCGTAGTTTTGCACATATTTCCATGCAAGCATATTTACGTAATATCTATAATTAATAGTTAAACGTGTCATTACAACCACCCATCAAACAATACCATAATAACTGATTTGTGATTTAATTCAATTTGATTTTAGTAAGATATTTTTAAGAGTGCGTTTGGTGTGAGAATTTTAACAAAAAAGAAAACACAAGAGAAAAAGGAAAGAAAAAGAGAAAAAATATATAAAATCTCAAAAATATTTTTTTAAATTAATTAAAAATAAAACAAAATAAAATAAATACATTCATCAAAATGTTAATTTTTTTAATTGAATTGTTTTTAATTTCTTAAATATTTATACCTTTCCCTTCAATTTTTCATCACAATCTAAAAAACAGAATTAATTTTGAACCATATATCTTTTCTTTCCTTTTGAAAAAATTTTCATCCAAACACATCCTAAAGAGTAAATATGTTTAAAGCATTTTTAATTACTTCAAATTCATCTATGTACCAGAAAAATTCCTAAAGGCTAAATCGTAAGAGTTGAAAATGAAAAAGTAGTCAAAGAAAATAAATTCAAAAGGTAAACTAATAATTTAACATTCTTAAAAGTATGATTGTTGCATTATAATTTTATTTTATTTTAGTACTTATTTTTTGTGGCTCTACTATTTTTTGGGAGCAATTTAGGCATGGGAATTGGGTCGATACCTAATTCAATATTTGGGTCGACCGGAAGTGTTGTGACCTTACCCCTTTTTAGGTTAGATTTACGTACCACAAATTAGTTTTTTTTTTTTAGTTTATTTTCTTGATATATGTCTTTTTTCATTAAAATTTAATTTTTTTTAAACAGTAACTTTTAGGATTGCATTCATAAGAAAATTGTAAAAAAAAAAAAAAAAAAAATTCATGCCCAATTTAAATAAGTTAGAAAAAATTAACTTATTTTAATTTAGTCGTAAAATTTTTAATTATTTTGTGACTTTCTATGAATGCAATTAATATTTCTAAAAATTAAAACTTAAAAAAAAATTAAATTTTGAAAGTCATGAAAGATAAAAATAAGATAAAACAATTCTAAAACTTTTAATTTATGATACCCAAATCAAGCCCTACTCTTGTTGTAAATGGGTCAAATCAAGTTTGAGTCACAAACTCTATCTTTAAAATTTTTTAATTACTCTTTATTTATTTTTGGAAAAATAATAAGTATTTTTTTCAACTTTTTTCCCTTTATATTACTATATTTTCGTTTAGTTATTATAAAATAAAATAAAAATAATCGAAAAGTGTAAATTTCCTCTGATTGATTTTACTTTGGTATTTATTTTATTCAGCCTCTAGGAAAGTGTTTAGAGTGGCAAAATAAAAAAACAAAAAAATTAACACAGATATGTTGTAAAAATAATAAGTGATAAATTTTAATAAAAAAAATTTAAAAATTTTCAAAATTTTTGAAACTCTTAAAAAAAAATTTAAACATCCAAACAAAGCCAATATTTATCTTGAACCAAGCAAATTTCAGCCCGTACATAGTGCGCCTCCCAAATGCCGCACTCTAAAAAGATGAGGTATACGATGGTGACGTGTAATACCTGGGGCCATGATGACACCAGAATCTTTTTTTTGGGCCCACTTTGTTTTTTTAAAGTTTTTCTTTTTGCCCACTTTAGAAATTGTTATTTGATTTATTTTGACATCTAGCCAAATCAACCAACAAGTGGGCGTGCCGGAGTGGTTATCGGGCATGACTAGAAATCATGTGGGCTCTGCCCGCGCAGGTTCGAATCCTGCCGCCCACGTTTTGTTACTTCTACCATTGGGAAATGTCCTTAAAGGTGTTTTTGTTGGGTAGGGGTGTTTGTGCGAAAAAAGAGTTAGTAATGGTTGGATTTTTTGTGCGAAATAAATGAAAAAATTTGAAAAATATTAATTTTTGGGTCAAATTTAGCTATCTAAATACATTTTAGTATCAGGACATCACGATTATTTCTAACTTCAAGTTGAAGTTTTGTTATATTTTCAAAAATTATAAAATGAATAATATTTGAAGTAGATGTCATATATTTTATTTTCTCCTTTATAATTAAAAAACGTGTTTAAAAATTCACAAGTTAATTTGGAATGCATTATGAGCTTTTTATACTATGTGTGAATAATGTTGGAGATCTTTACGCTCAAACCCACAAGCAAACACACACAATCGAAGACAACACAAGAATAGAAAAATAATCACAAATAAGAAGAGAACGAAACGCAAAGATTTACGTGATTCTGACTGAAGCTAATTGCGTAATCGTACATCTAGGGGTATTAGGGTATTTTATTATGATGAAGAAAAAAAGGTTATAAAGTTATAATGGAAGCAACCTAGGCACGTCTTTTATAGTTGTAAGGAATCCTAACGTATACAAAAAATAAATAAATAAACAAAATAAAAATAAATTAAATGCAAAACTACACTTTTGCTTTTGTTTAAATCAGACTTCACACTTAACAATTTCTCATTTGAAAATTGATTCAGAACCCTCCGAATGCGAATAGTGATTAATCATTTCCAACAATCACTAGCAACCATCGGCACCTAGTCTCTTAGTCAAGCTTGAAGACCCACAGAAGATAACATGCCTTCAACTTTTCCACAGTAACCACATTCGTGAACATGTCTGCCAGATTATCTCTTGTATGAATTTTATACAAAGTGAATTATCATTCCTCCAACAAAGAGCAAATAAAATGATACTTTATGTTGATATGCTTGGTTCTCGAATGAAAAGATACATTCTTTGCCAGTGTATTGTACTCTGACTATCATTGAACAATTAATAATTTTCTTGTTCTTTACCCAACTCTTTCATGAGACTCCTCAACTATATCATCTCCTCGGATGCCTTCGTGGCTATAACATATTCCGCTTTGTTGTGAAAATAGTCACTATTTTCTATAGCTACAAGATCTAGTTGATTGCTACACTTTTCAAAGTAAACACATAATTGCTAGTGCTTTTTCCTGCTGTTAATGTCTCTTACTAAATCTAAATCCAGAAATCCTTACAGATAAATATCAGAACCCCCAAAACATAAAACCGAATTAGAAGTACCTTTCAGATACCGCCAAATCCACTTAACTGTCTCCCAATATTCCTTGCCCAGAATTGCCATGAACATTCTGATAACTCCACTATATGAGCAATGTCTGGTCTTTTGCTAATCATAGCATACATCAAGCTGCCTAATGCCGAAGCATATGGAACTTTGGCCATATAGTTCTTTTCTTTGTCAGTTACTTCTCTTTTTTCTTTTGAAAGTTTGAATTAACTTGCCAACGATGTGCTAATAGGGTTAACACCTTTCATGTTAAACCTTTTGAGAACCTTTTTAAAATATCTTTTCTATGACAACTTCAACTTCCAATTCACCCCATCCCTGCTGATTTGTATCCCAAGGATTTTCTTTGTAAAACCCAAATCCTTCATTTCAAACTCCTTAGATAGTTGTACCTTAAAATTAGCAATCTCATTCATGCTTGAACTTGTAATAAGCATATCATCTATATACAAAAAGAGTATGAGATATGATTTATCAAGCTTCTTAAAATAGCAACAGCGGTCTCCATGTCATCTACTAAATCCTGTATCTGTAAAAAAAAGTGTCAAAATTTTTATACCACTATCTAGGCGCCTATTTTAATCCATACAGACTCCTACGAAACTTACACAACTAATCCTTCTTTCTTTTAGCAACATAAACTTTGGTTGATATATATATTTATATATATATATATCTTTGTCCAAATTTTCATGGAGGAATGCAGTTTTTACATATAATTGCTCTAAGTGCAAATTCTTAACAACCATTATATTAAGGACACATCTGATTATAAAAGACTTCACAACAGGAGAAAATATTTTGGTGTAATCAATACCTGGTTTCTGCTTAAAACGCTTTACAATTAATCTTACCTCGTTCCGTTTGTTCCTATCAGATTCTTCCTTAGGCTTGTATACCCATTTGTTTTGAAAGCTATTTTTTCCTTAGGCTACTGAACCAAGTCCCAAGTTTGGTTTGATGAGAGAGAATCTATCTCATCATCCATCGTATGTTCCCACTTCTTTCTAGTCTCTACGTTTAATGCTTCATCAAAACATTCTGGTTCACCACTATCAATTAGTAAAAAATAGTATAAAGAATGAAAATAACGCATTAGAGGTTTATTGATATGATCAGACTTCTTAGGAGGAGGATTCTATGGATCTGCCTGTGGGGTAGATTGTATATTAATATCCCATGGCTGTAAGATATTCCTATTAAGGATCCCTTCAAACTCTATGACGTCTTAATTTTCATTAGCCTCTATGGGTTGACTCTATCTATTTTTATATGAAACAGACTCATTAAATGTCACATCCGTACTTCTGCGTGTTTTTCGATTTTTATAATCATACAGCCTATACTCATAGCTATCACTACTATAGCCTATAAACATGCACTTTTGAGACTTAGCATCAAGTTTACCCCTATCACTCGAATCAATATGCATATAGGCCATACAACCAAAGACTCGTAAATTTAAAATAGGATAAATTGACATCTTTACTTGACCAAGCGCGCTCTGGCAATCCATTATTCAAGGGAATTGAAGGTCTTCTATTGATCCAATATGCCGCTATATTTACTACTTCAATCCAAAATTACTTAGGTAACCCATCATGTAGCATCATGCTCTTTGCATGCACTAAGATCATCCTATTCATGTGCTAAGCAACTCCATTCTCTCTTGGCTTCTTTGGGATTGTTTTCAATATCCGAATCCCATTCGCAGCATAGTAAGTCCCAAACTCACCATCACATTAGTCGTCGCCATTATTAGATTTTAACTAATGCTTTCCAATTCTTGAAAACAATAAACACATCATATTTATGCTTGAAAAAATAAACCCGTAATTTTCTAGTAGCATCATCAGTGAAAGTAACAAAATAACTTGAGTCACTAAGAGTAGATACCTGATATGGGCCCCACACATCTGTATGACCAACTCCAGGTTCTCTGATTTTAGGGTCTTTGCCACATTTGTAAAACTGAATTTTTTCTGTTTTTCGAAACACAATCATCATAGAAGTCGAAATTCAGTGATTTACAACTCTGTAATTTACCTTTCGATAACATTACTTTCATTCCTTTTTCACTTATGTGACCCAGCCTATGATGCCATGTAATACAATCAATCATTGATATTGCTACCGCAATGGCACTGTGAATGCTTGAAGATACATATAGCGTTCCTCCATGTTTACCATGAGCCACAACCAAGGTTCTTTTGCTCATTTTTTAAGCATCTAACGTAAATGATGTGATCACTCCAACCTCTAACAACTAACTTATCAAAATAAGATTCCTTGTTAGACTGGGCACATGTCTAACATCCTTCAATTTTAGTATTGTTCCATCTGTCTGAGTAATCTGCACATCTTCTTTCCCAACTTTATTGCTAGTCTAATCATCACCCAAGTAAACCTTTCCGAAATTTCCTTGCACATAGTTTTGTAACATATCCATTTGTGGCGTAACATAGAATGAGGCTCCCAAGTCTACAATCCAAGACTCATTACGAGAATCCAGCGAACAAATCAATGCTTCATTATCTGACTGATCTGTAACATTGATGGTGTTTTTACCTCGTGATTATTTCCGTTCTGTTTTTCTTTTTTGACGATGCTCTACAGTCTTGCTTCAAGTATCCCATCTGATCATAGTTTCAATAACCCTCAGGTTTCATATCTCTACCATGAGATTTACTTTTATTTTGATTTTGGAACTTCCTTTTCCCTTACTCTTGTTGTCTCCCCTATTCGCAGACTTACCTTTTCTCCGTGCCTAGTGCTGAACTAGAAACAACATTCTTGCCCGATACTCTTCTCCTAGCCTCTTCTCCTAAAATCAACCGAGTAAATCCTCCGATTTTATTTTTATAGATTCGGAGAAATTACTAACTGCCACGATATGTCCATTCCAACTTTCTTGTGAACTTGATAATAGAACAAGAGTCCTAATTTTATCATCAAAATTAATGCCTACAGATTCTAATTGATTCGTGACCGTACTAAATTCATTCAAATGTTCAGTAATAACGGAGTTTTTAGGTATCATTAAATTGAACAACTTTTTCATAAGATATACCTTATTCACCGTAAAAGGTTTCTCGTATATCCTTTCTGAGGTTTTGAACAAATCTGTTGTAGTCTTTTATTCGGCAGTATTTGACACAACCGACAGTATGAGGTTTAATCGTATAATTCCCAAAACATTGCGTTCCAAAATATTCCAATCTTCTTATGTTATGCATTCTTCCTTTTTTTTTTCATTGATCGAAAGATATAAATCTTTCTGATACAGAATAACTTCTATCTATATCTTCCAAAAAGTAGAGTTCATACCATTAAACTTCTCGACCTTGTATTTGTCTTTAGCCATAATGTAAACACCTAATTCCCTAAAGCAAAGCTTTGATACCAATTGTTAAGGATTCCTATACTCAAAACCATAAGTAAAAGCATACAATCGAAGACAAATAAGAACAGAAAAATAATCATAAACAAGAAGAGATATAGAGATTTACGTGGTTTCGATTTAATCATACATCCTCGGGGTGCTGAGGGGTTTCATTATGATGAAGAAAAAAGATTACAAAATTACAATGGAGGCAACCTTAAGCGTTTCTTTTATAGTTATAAGGGACCCTAGCGTATACCCAAAAAAAAGAAAAAAAAAGTTCTAAAATACAAAAGTACATTTTTGCCTTCATTTAAATAAGATTTCACACTTAACAAATAATTTTATAAATCAAGAAGAAATAAATGTATTAAGAAAATAGATATGGAATACTAATAAGTTGTCTTTCTATCAGACTTCAAGAAGTAATAGTGTATAAGATTTTTCGTTTTAGCAATTGAACACTTTAACTAGTTCCGACTTAGCTATTTTACATTAAAACGTATGAAGATAATATTTTTTGAACAATTATTCATCGATTAATCTAAAAATTGTTCCAAAATTTTTAACAAATTTGAGTATTAGACTGTGTTTTTTTTTTTTGTAATTTTTTTCATATTATATGAATAATTCTAAGACTACGAATTTTTGATATTACTGAATAATTTTTAAATTTTAAATTTGTTACTTAATGTTGCCGAACTCATTTAATACTTTTTTTTTCTTTTCGCTGACAAAATTATCCTTCTAACTCAAGTAGAAAATTTTAAAATAAATAAAAAAATAATTTTTATTTCAATGAAAAAGGTGTCCTAATAAATTTGAAAAGTAAAAGTTTACAAACAAAATATTTCAA
>QLOD02000013.1:1367879-1386967 GCA_003260245.2 Sideroxylon spinosum | reverse complement strand
ATTCAAATTTTATGCTGATTTAAGTTTATGCATGATTATTTGTTCCTATTATTTACACTTTTTTAATCTCATGTACGCTTTATTTGAAAAAGTATTTGTTAAAATCATAATTATTAATGTGAAAAAAAAAGGTATCTTATCACAAATTAATAATTAAAGAAATCATTGCATAAGTTTTTTTCTTTCTTAGTCGAGACAATATTTGAATATAATTTAGGGGTGATATTGTAATTAAGCTTAAAAGGGAAACATTGGAAGTGTCTTTTGTGATCAATGACGTTATTTTTCCGAATATCTCGGTGTTTTCTGCCCGCTTTCTCGGTGAATTATTGCCACGTGTAAGATAAGCCAATTACGTCCCTCTTACGCTGACAATGACATGGGGTTGAAAACTCAATTAAATTTTTTATTTAAATTTAAATAATTCATTAATGCTTTCAACCTTGTCCCGACTTCTTAATAATCGCTCCATTCATCTTATCAGTTGCTAATTAAGCAAACGATGAACAATTTACTTGCAAAGTATCGCTTTCTCGTTTGTTTCACAATAAACTAAATTTTTTAGATGATTTTTTTTTTAATTTAAGTATTTTTAAGCAATAAAGTTTGTTTTCAAAAATTTTAATTATATGTTAAAAGAAGTTGAAAATATATCTAAAATTTTTCTTTTAAGATATTAGTGTTAGGCATGGACGAATCCAACAAGAGGTTAGTAAGGACAATTATCTTGTTAATTTGAAAAGTTATACTAAACTTCTATTGATTTTGTTACTTTTTTTTAATTATAATTTTTTTCAATTGTTATTAAGTTCGCGTTATTCCTATATTTTTATTTTACTCTTATTTATCTTGAAAATATAATTTTATTTTTATTAACTACAAATCTTGAGTTCGCCCCAGTAACACATAAGGATTCGCACGAAACTTAAAAAAAATTAAGAAGTATAACTTGCTATTTAACACAATTAAAAATAGAAAAAGGATTATATATTTAAATATATTATAATAATTTTAATGACAATTATACTTGTAAAGAAAAAAAAATTGAGAAATAAATAAATTCCCACTTATTCAATATACATGAAATAATGACCTAAATTTGTGCAAAAATAATTGAAATTGTTTACCCCCAAAAAAAAGTACAAAGAAAGTAACAAGACAAAAACATAAAGGTGGCTTATTTCCTTTAAGAGAATGTCAACCTAAAACAAAAAGGGGGTCACAGAATAATTATGGAATAATTTCCCAGTGTTCTTGCCTTTGCCCCTGCCTACGATAAAGAGCTTGAAATGAAATGAACACTAAAGGTCGAAGAATTCGAGAACTTCTGGCCTTCTATGAGAGAATTTTCTCAATGAATTTCCTTATTCTTTAATGCTGCATTACAATTGCTTTTGTAGAGTTATTTATAACTAATTCTTGTAGCTATAGTTAACCTAATCATGGTTAACTATTAACAATGGTTTGTAATTACCAAAAAAAAAAAAAAACAATGGTTGGCAACTAACTAAACTAACAGTTTGGCACATTCAGGTATAGACAGTTGGGCTCTTTCCCTATGATAATTAAGCTCTAACTAAAGATAGCCTATTCCACCAACAACTCCCTCGCCCTCCAAGGATTTAGCCCATACTTTGCTTAACTCGAATACCTAAGTACCCTTATTTGGATCCATGCCTTGATTAATTCTCAGTATATACTCCACGTGACTGCTGCTTTCTTTCTACTGATACAATTACTAGCCTTTCTCTAGAAGATTCCCCCACATCAATCAACTATACTTGCCCTTACGGGTTGTTTGGTAGAAAAAAATTGGTAGAAAAAGTACAGTAAAAGTATAAAAATTTGACATAAAGGTAATAAGTGGTAAAGTGTGATTGAAAGACAGTATAAACTTTTTGTAACTTTTGATAACTTTTGATTTTTTTATTAAGGCCAAACAGGGCCTTAATCTACCTCGACTTAGCTTCTATATATCTAACCCCTTCGTTTGAATATCTCGGAGGTTGAGATTGTAGAAGGCTAGTGCTAGTTTGCTGACTGTCCACGTATGCAGACATTCAACTGATTTGAGGGCCTTTTTGTCACTTTACCCTTCTATTTGTACATCGATGCACCGACTCTGTGCCACTCTTCGTTGTACACTTCCATCTCTCTCCTTACTTTTAGACTTCCACTGGTTCTTCGTCAGTATCACTTCTACTCTTTCTTTTGCTATTTTGGCTATCGGTGATCTGAGACAATCTTCTTGTTTCGTTGTGGTTAGCTCCCTGGTTTCATTAAAATTACCCACCTATTCAAATTCGACCTTGACCTCAAAGTCTAGATCTAGGTACTGGGTTTTGATTTTGTATAGCTTCTCCCAAGATGTTTTAACTGGTGACCGTCCTTGCCATTGAATCAACACCTCAATGAAAGAACGATGGCCCCTTCGTTGCTACTGGCTGTCCAACACCCTGAGAGATACTAGTAACATATTGCCCTGAGCATCCGTGGGAGGTAAGGTCGGTAAAGAACTGTCTTGTTCTATGAGCTTTGCTTTTAATAGTGAAACATGAAAAATTGGATGAATCTGTGAAGATTCAGGTAGTTGTAACTTGTAAGCCACTTCTCATATCTTCTGTATAATTTGAAAAGTGCTGAAGAACTTAGGGGAAATTTTAACGTTTTCACAGTGCCGGACTGATAATTATCTGAATGGTTGTAACTTAACGTAAACCCAATCTCTTACTGAAAAATTCATTCAATCTTATGTTGATCCACTTGCTATTCCATACGATGCTGAGCATGAGCCAAATTTTCCTTTAAGATCTGAAAAATTAATGAAAGAGTAATAGATCATTGACTATTGAATTCTCTACTAGACCATTTATGTATTGAGTGAGTCTGAGGGTTTTATTTCGTTAGTGTATCATTTGGATAGCTGAGTGATAACTAGTGTTGAACTAGTACTCTGCTAAATATAACCATTGTGACCATAAATTTAGGGAATCTGAGATGAAACAACGTAAGTAGTTTTGACAAACTTGCTAGTAACCTCTGTTTGACCATCTGGTTAGGGATGAAAGCTAGTATTAAAGTGTAATGAGTGGCCCAAAAACTTGAATAACTCTTTCCAAAAAAACACTTGTAAACGAGTTGTCTCTGACTGAAACAATTGTGATAGGAAGGCCATGTAGCTTAAAAACATTTTTCATAAAAATATGGACTAGCTGTGGTGCCGTGTAAGGGTGGGTGAGAGGTATAAAATGGGCATACTTGGTGAACCTGTCAATGATTATCCATATTGATGAAAATTTGTTAGAGTAAGGTAGTCTATTGATAAAATCCGTGGATATGCCAATCCATGAACTATGTGAAATTGGTAAGGGTTGGAGAAGAAGCACTGCAGGTGCTGTGTTCTCTATTTTACATTGTTGACATACTAGACATGCTCGAACCTATTTTTTTTATTTCTGCTATCATATGAGGCCAGTAGAATTCATGCTAAGTTCTTTTATATGCCTTCTGAAAACCCCCACGGCCAACTATTGGATCAGTGTGGTAGTACTGGAGGATCTATTACTTTAAATCTTTATCATCTGGAATTATAATCTATTTTTCGTAATAGAATTCACTACTGAACTGAATATCTCTGAGCTGATAGTATTTCTTGTTGCATTTGTTGAAATATCAATTTGACTATTGGATCTTTTACATATGTTTCCTGTAACTATTCAAACAGATTAGAAATAAGACCTGCAATAGAAATGGGGTAGCAAATAGCATGAGACTTAGGTGTATTGGTGTCTTCATAAAATCTAGATAGTGCATCAGTAACTTTACCATCTGCTTCTTGTTTGTATTCAATGGTGACACTATAACCCAATAGCTTAGAAATCCACTCCTGCTGAGTCAGGGTCCTAATTCTTTGTCCCAATAGGAACTTCAAACTATGATGATCTGTTTTGATGATGAACATCTGGCCTAACACATACCTCCATTTTTTTTTACTGCTTGAATCAAAGCAAAAAGCTTTTTTTTTTCATAGGTAGATAATAGCAATACTCTCCATTTCAATGCTTGACTGGAAAAGGGCACTGGTCTTTTCTTCTATATTAGAACTACCCCTACCCTAGAACTTGAAGTATCACACTCAATTGTAAAAAAATTTAGAGAAATCAAGAAAAATCAATACCAGGGGACTTGTAACAGCCTTCTTGAGATTCTAAAAAGCATCTAAAGCCATTACAGACCACTAGAATGCATTCTTTTTAAGCAAATCTGTCAAAGGTTTTACGATCCCTCCATATCCCTTAATAAATCATCTGTAGTACCTAGTTAGACCCAGAAAGCCTCTCAATAACTTAAGGTTGTTGGGTATTAGCCACTCTACCATGGCTTCAATTTTCTTAAGGTTAGCTTTTACTCCCACCCCAGAATTTAAATGGCCCAAATAGTTGACTTCAGAATAGCTAAATCTGCATTTAGACTCTTTGACAAATAATTAGTGCTTCCTTAGTAATTGTAAGGTAAGACCCAAATAAATCTTATGCTCATCCAAATTTTTACTATACACCAAGATGTCATTAAAAAGACTAGTATAAATTTCCTAAGTAGGGCCTAAGCACATCATTCAGCAAGTGTTGGGAAGTGGCTCGGGCATTTGTGAGCCCAAAGGGCATCACTAAAAACTCATAATGGCCCGAGTGGGTTCTAAAGGAAGTTTTGGGTATATCCTCAGGTTTCATTCTAATCTGATAATAACCAAATTTTAAATCCAGTTTAGAGAAGATGGTAGCACCACATAATTCATTAAGTAACTTATCTACTACTGGTATGGGATATTTATCTTTTATAATAGCCTAGTCCACACACATGTTCCAGGTCCCATCCACCTTTCTTACCAAAATAACTGATGAAGAAAAAGGGCATTGGCTTGGTTAAATAAGACCAAAATTTAGGAATTCCTTAACAATTTTTTCTATCTCTTCTTTTTGGAAGTGGGGGTACCTGTATGGTCTTGTGGATATGGGCTGAATTCTATTTTGTAAGACAATCGGGTGTTTATACCCCCTGATGGGTGCAGTCTTGTAGGCTCATCAAAGAATTTTTTGTATTGGTTTAAGACCTTCTGTATTGCTGGCATACTAGCTCCTTGTTGTTTGTGCTTAGTGGATACATGAAATAACTAAAGAATAAACCCCTTTGCTGCATTACCCTTTAATTGCTGTAACTCCACTTCCTCAATTAACTAATTATTGCCCTGTAGCCCCTGGATACTTACTACTTTGTTACCTTTATAGAATTCTATAATAAGAACTACAAAGTCAAATGTTATAGGTCCTACGGTCCTCAACCACTGGACCCCTAAGACCACATAACGACCAGCCATAGGTAATAACAAAAAATCAATTATGAAAACCTTTCCCTGCACTTTTAATTTGATTTGTGCACACACCCCTTCACTAGTTAACAAAACCCCATTTGCCACTTTAACTGGTTGAGCATTCTCATACTTAATCTTTAAATGAAAATATTTATCAATCTTAGGATCTAGGAAGTCATGGGTACTTCATAAGTCAATTAAGACATTCTACTACCTCCTTTTGATACACCTAATTAACCTTAGTTTTTTTTTTGGCTGAGGAGCCCCATTAATAGCATGTAAGGTTAGCTCAGGTTCATCCTCCACTTCCTGGTCTCTTACTTTTTTTACTTCTTCCTCCTTCCTATGTAATTCATCAGTCTCTGCTCCTTGTAGCACTAATTGTAGAATAAAGGGCTTCGGATTTTTGCAAACATGGCTTCTACGCCAAGTTTCATCATAGTTGAAACATAGTCCTTTCTTTTTCCTAGCTTCCACTTCTGTAGGACTTACTTTTTTGATTGGTAGCTTATTAACTACACTAGGTATTAGAGAATTGCTATCAACCTAAGGTTTATAGTCATTGTGGACTTCCAAGTTGGAGCCTTTTTAATAGCAGAATTAACTGTTCCTCTTCCCATAACTACAAAATTTTGAGCCCTACTCACTCTGATCTGTTGTTTCTTTATAGCTAATAAACTCTCTTCTTGCATCCTTGCTAAACCAAACACCTTATTCACTGTATCTAGATTAAACATTCGAATTGTGTACCTTATTACATCCTTCAACCCAGTTAAAAAAACACTAAGCTCATGCTTCTTAATTAAACCTTTAATCCTATTAGAAATAGCTTCAAATTGGGTTTTAAATTCCTCAGCTGAGGAATGCTGTTTGAGTCTCGACTGATCTAAAGGGCCTTTGTAAACATTTTCCCCAAACTTGGTTTGTGAAGATTCAGAAAATTATTCCCAACTAACTCCTTCTGTAGAGTTTAAAAAATCTTGAAACCAAATTAAAGATTCCCCTCCCCCCATATGTAATGAAGCAATTTCTAACTTCTGGTTCTTAAGAACTTCATGGTGTTATATAATTGGTTTCTCTTATACATTCATTTTGAAGGATTTTCTCCATTAAAAATTGGAAACTTACGCCTTACTGATTTAGCTTGTACCCCATTAAGCTCACTATTCATCCCTTCGGATGATTTTGGTGCCTCTTGACTGGACTGACCTACATTTTCTACATTGCTGGGAATTGAAGGATGAATATCTGATCTTTCCTTCTCATTCCATTTCTGAATTGTGGCAGTGTTTGGATTGCACCTATTGAGATACGTCCTCTAACCTTTAATTGATCTTTTCCATCATCTTCACCAATTGTCGTAGTTGTTGCTGTGTTTCTTGATATCATTGATTCACTTGTGCAGATGATTGATTCTCAGCCATTTCTTAATCAAGGAGTGGCTCTGATACCAATTGGAGCAATCTCTCAGTGCTGTTGCCTCTGCCCCTACGTATAATAAAGAGATTGAAATGAAACGAATACTAAGGGTGGAAGAATTTGAGGACTTTTGGCCTCCTATTAAAGAATTTTCCTAATGAATTTTCTTATTCCTTAATGCTGTATCACAATTGCTTTTATAGAGTTGTTTGTAACTAACACTTGTAACTATAGTTAACCTAATCATGGTTAACTATTAACAAGGTTTGGCTACGAACCAAACTAACAGTTTGTTACATTCAGGTACATATGGTTAGGCTTTTTCCCTATGATGATTTAGCTCTAACTAAAGATGGCCCATCTCTCTAGCAACTCTCTCGGCCCAGTGGGATTTAGCCCATACCTTACTTAACCCGAATACCCAAGTAACCTTGTTTGGATCCATGCCCTTATTAATATCTGATATATTCCACGTGACTATTGGCATTCTTTTTGTTGATACAATTACTAGCCTTTCTCTAGAAGATTCCCCCACATCAATCAATCTTACTTACCCTTCACCTCCCTCCACTCAGCTTCAATACATCTGACCTTTTCATTTGAATATCATGGGGGGTTGAGATTGTAGAAGGCTGCAGCTGGTTTGTTGGCCATCCACGTGGGTAGACATTCAGCTGATCTAAGGGCCTTTTAGTCACTTCACCCTTCTATTTGTATCACTCTTCATTATAGCACTTCCATCTCCCTCTTTACTTTCAGACTTCCTCTAGTTCTTCGTCTGTATCACCTCTACTCATTGTTTTGCTATTTCAGCTATAGATTATCTAAGACAATCTCCTTGTTCCATTGTGGTTAGCTCTCTGGCTTCATTACAAATTAATTGGTAAAACAATCACCATACATTAAGAATGCAAGGAAAAATACTTGCTGTATTATCATCTAAGTGTGGATGGGTTTATTCGTGGGCCATAGTTGAGAAGGTATAATGGCCTTAATGGCCCTTTGTGGAGACCAAGGCCTAAATCATGAAAAAAAATAAGGAGCAAATTAGATAGAGCCTTTGGTATGCTACTAAAAGCATCATGCATGTCTAAATTGGTTCCCTAAGTACTATTAGGAAGGCCGAGCTATAAATGCATTAACTTTAATGACACCTTAGAGGGAGTCCGAAAATAATGGGTTAGTTAGTCCAAAGACCAATTGAGAATAACTAGATTGATAAAGGGTCGAGCAATAGATTCATTAATGGATTAATACGTGTAATAACAAGATTTAAGGTTATTAATGGTATATAGCTGAGAAGAAGAGGTTCCATTTTAAGAATTGATTCTACATTTTATTTAGGGGGAGGGGGGCTGACAGTAAGTATGCTATCAACCTTATGACATCAAGTGTATGTATTGTTAGATTGATATCCAATAGTCTAAATTTATTTAATTTTTTTAATTAAAAAAATATAAAAAATACTTGAATATGTTTGTACTCTAACGACTAAGAGATTTGATGTCACGGGGTTGACACTGACATTAAACCCAATGTCACCGCACTAAAATCCTTTTTTGGTTGTCGGATTATAAAGAAAAAACCGTGTATGATGATATTAGAGCTAGAGTTGTTGCATATAGTGTTTTCTAGACATGTGTCAAGCCTAAGTCAACTAGTCCGTGATTGTAATCCAAAAATGTTATTCAAGAGAGCATTTTTTGTCAGATTTGTGCCATTTTTAAAAGTAAAACATGGTTTTCAAAATAGATATTTCTCATTTGACTAAATTTAGTTTTCAATTATAAATTTTCTATTAAAAAGATCAAAGTGTAACAATTTTTAGAAGGTTTATTGGAGTAATTTTAGCTATTAATTAAATCAATTTTCAGTTTATTAGTTTTTTAATAAATTTACAAGAACTATTCAATAGTTAGGATTTTTATAATAATTAACAAATCAAACTAAATTTTGATTAAGCAGATCAGATATCACCCAGATGCCATCAAACCCACGGTTCCATAACCATGATTTCCTTGATTCTATGTTACACCAGATAAATCTGAATTTGCTTCGGTAGTTCAAAGATCATATTCCTGATTAAATTCAATAGTTGGGCTGAGAAAGAACTAGAGATAAAAGCAAAAAACCTAATGGCTAAAAGTCAATTGGTAAAGCTACTGAAGGAAGATCCCACTTTACAAAATGATCAAAACCAATACATACATATATCATTATATATATAAATATTTGTACATCTCAAATATAATTAGATAACTTTAGAAAGTCAAAATAGAATTTAAATTACTAATGACCTTATCTCTTCCACACCTATATAAGAAGCACCATTAGATGAAGAAAACAAAAACACACACACAAACCTGTAGGAGTGGTGTAGAGTAAAAAGTGATTTTGGTTTTCTTTTATTTTGTAGAAGTAAGAGTATGAAGTGTTAAGAAACCAGCAACTATTTGTGATGAGCTATCCAATCAACACTCTTAACTAATTTAAGTTGTTTACGTGTAAGAGATTGAGTAAAGTTGCACTCTGTCTTCTACCTCCTTGTTAGTGTGTCTAAAAAAGACTGTCAACCGGTGTCTGGTGTGGCTGAGTGTCCCATCAATGGCTAAGTTAATACTAATATTGAATAGAGGAAGGTAGGAAAGCAAAAGGGTAGTGTTTTGGTAAGGTAATAAGTGTTTAACCTTCCTTCTTGTGTCGTTTTGTATTTATAGTTATAGATTGAAGTCCATATTTGCCACCGAGTGGTCGAACCATGTTTAGAGGTGGGCAATGATGCTGGAACATAGATAGAGGTGTAGGGGGCAAGGAAACTCTCTCTTCCCCCATATTTTCCATTACAAATATACTAGGAGGCTAAGTGTTTGGATGCTCACGGAGTAACCAGATAACCTCTCCAACTTCCCCTGGCCCTTGCTCACAAGATGTGTTTGGAATACGAGCAAGGACTTAATTAAGAGAGTAAACCATATAGAGGATTAGATTGGTGTAAGCTGTGCTTACACTTTGATTGGATGTGTTTATAAGGAAAACCAGGTTGCAAGTACAAAAATTAATGGGTTAGTCCTAAACATCTTTTTGATACGATAGCTACCATTATTGGCAGCTTTTGCAATAACAATCCTTTTGTGTTATGTGATTTTTCATCTCTTTTAACTCTTACACATTCAAGTGATTTTCTCATCCTCTGAGAGAGCTTTCTTTTATCATTACTCCTACACCACTTGCTCAAGTCAAGAATAACGCCAACCAAAATCTTTTCACTGATTTGTTGTTGATGAGTTTACTAGTGCTAGTTTTTCATCTTTCTCATCCTTTTTTTTACTCTTTTTGGGGTGGATAAGTATCTCAACCGACCTAGGAAACCAAGTGGTATAGGCCTTTAGGGCTAGACACAAAATTCCAGACTCCGTTAAGTTAGAACTTTTTGAGGTTGACGATGAACGTATTGCCAAGACTATGGGTTCGGGGTGGACTAGATGGCCACTAATTAGGACATAATATTGTACTCTTATACAATTTTTAATGTACTAATTGCATAAATAAATTCACTTAAAACTTAATTTTACTGCATATTTCTCATACGCTTGTGTTTTATGTTGATTACAATTTTCTAGGATTAATTCTAAGCATTTTGAAGCCTAAACAACGTATGGAACGTAAGTGGATGAGTCTTATGTGAATGTGAGGCAAAGAGCAAATGAAACGAGCTTAAAAATGAAAAATTCCGGGTTTGTTCGGATCTATGTCGAGATAGGCCTATGGTGCAAACCCAGGTCTTGATAATAAAATGCAATTTCAGGAATCGTAGCTAAAAAATTCACTAAGTGTCAAAAGGTTGAACAAACCCCATGTCGGCATAAGATTATCGGAGGGATTGTGAGCACCCATGTGTGCACAAGATGCTAGAGGTGTTGTGTGCCGTCATATCCTAACAATAGACCACATTCTGGATATCTAATGTCATTTTTGTAATTTTTAGAAGGGAAGAATATAAATATGAGTGGCATTTCATAAGAGATGGGATATATACATTACTTAGAAGAGAATTAGGTTAGATTAGAGAGGGGACATGGAGGTTTTTTTCCTATCTCAAGTTAGATTTAATTTCTTTTGTTGGTTTATTTGTAATCTTTATGTTCTAGAATAGATTAAGATAAAGGACCATTGTGAACTTGAAGATTTTCATGCAGTTAAATCAATTGAAGTATAACTTGCAATTTAATTCCAAGTTCTACATATTTAATGTTTACTTGGTTGATCTTCTTTCAATTCCTTTTTTGTATGCAATTTCTACTTAACTTTTCATGTCATTTATATTTAGTTCTTGTGTTGAAATTATATATACACTAGGTGTTTGAAAATTATCTCCATAGGTAATATACATACAAGCATCTCATATTAGCATGCTTTTCTAGACTTCGAATGCTATGCATGCATAATATTGCTTGTGTTGAGTATGTTTGCATGTAAGGTATTTATTAGAATTCTCACATGCTTAGGTATATTATGTTATGTATTATTGATGCTATGTTCCCTTAGGTATTTGATTGGCATGCGATATTATATGATTTTTTATCTCTTAGACATGCCAGTTACGTGTGTTTACCTATTAAAATACCCGATCTTAGCTTAGTTATCTCAATCTTGTGATTAAATGTCGTTTGTGTGTTTCAGGTTCTAAAACATGGAAAAGAAAGGTTACCACGTCTTCTAGACCTCCCAAGAGCCATTTCAATGTAAAATATCAATTATCATGGCTGTCAAGAAAAACGAAATAGTCCCAAGCTCAAAACAGTCCAAGAAGTGTTACAGTAGAAAATTCTAGCGCAACACCTATTCAGTTTTTCGGCCATAACATTGTCTATAGAGGTCAATTTGACTTGTGATACACACCATTGGAAAGAGAACCCGACTATATACAACTTTTCTGTTGAAGACATCTTCAAATTCAGATGTTCGGAAGGTCAAAATTTCAACCAAATTTTGCTCCAGATTGCTGCCAGCAGAGAAGCCTAGCACGATTCCCCTTTGGTTTTTCAATCATAACTTTTCATTCAAATTTTGGATTGATGAGATTCTTTTTGCATTGGAAAGAAAACTTGAAGAGTTAAAAGGATTTTGTTGAAGCCATCTTCAGATTCTATCATCTTCAAACCCAAAAGATGCTCCAAATTTGTCCCAAAAATCTGCCCAGTCCAGCACCTGCATGGGCCCTTGTCCTACCAGCACTCATGCAGGCCCAGCTCCTAGCCAGGCAAGCCCATGCGTGGCCAAGAAGCCCAGAAGCTATAAACCTAATTCTAAATCTATTTAATCCCTAATCTGCTGAAAACAGAGGAGAATTCCAGCCTTGGGGAAAAGTACGAAGACTTAAACAAAATTCTGCTCTCTCTTTTTCTTTGTTTCTCCTAAATTTCGTTGGACTTCGTTTGAGTTTTATGAAATATTTTGAAGAATATTTGGAAGATTTTGACGTGCTTTAACCTTGCAATTCAATATTGTAAGCAATAGGTTTTCAATTAAGTTTGTTCACGTTATTCTCTCATCCCTTTCATCTCTATCCTCATCTTTAGATTAGTTTTCAATATCGCATTTTCAATTTATTATGGTAGATTATGTTTTATTTCAATGGGAATTAAATTTTATTCGTGTATTATTCATTTGAATGGTAGTCGTAATATGGTAGTAGGCTAAGCTCTCTCTTGACTCCAAACTTATGAAAATAGTTTGTTGAGGTAAGGAGGTTGAGCATATTTCGTGAAAATCGTTTGTTGAAGTAAAAATGGTTTGTTGAGGTAAGGAGGTTGTAGTAATTGCATATTAATATGAAGACGCCTATTAATTTGTTTTGTAATAATTGTCCATACTATTAATTCATTTTATTTTATTTCTAATTTTTACTTGAAGTTTTGTATGATGAAAAAAATAAAGTTGGAGAATGTAGGCATTGGGCATCGGGCTAATCAATGAAGTTCCATTTTCATTTCGTTTTGATTGTGTCTGACGATGGAGTTGGTATTATTTCAGTTTGAATATTTTATTATGGGATTTTTTTTTTTTTTGGCGATATTATAGATTGAATGGTAATTATTTTGCCTTTTTAAGGCTGGACTTTCACAATCTTTCTCATGTGCTAGTTTTGAGCTTGAAGTTATGGTGAGAGCTTCATTATAGTAGATCACGGTGGGTAAATTTCTTAATAGCTATGTTTCTTAAATACAATTGAATGGTAAGAAATAGCTCCTTTAACAAAAGTGAAGTTGATAAAAGATTTCAATTAGAAAACTGTAGATATGGAATCACATTTTTTGTCCAAACCCGAAAAGGGACCCAACCTAACCCGTGTCTACCCAAACCAAAAATGGACCCTACCCAACCTAGACTAAGCTGAACCGAAACCCAAACTAAACCAACCTAATTTTTTTGATTTGATTTGGTTCGATTCTAAATTAAAATCCATTCAGATTCAGGTTTGCATTTTAGGAACTGAAAAAAAAAATCGATTTAGTTTCGGGTTATGTATGAACCCTGAACCAAATTGACCCATGCACACCCTTAATTTGTATTCAAGATTTGAATACACCAAATGTCTATTACTTGCCACAAAGGGGCTACAAAACAACATGCCCCAAACAGAGCCCAAAACTAAACTAATATACAACACAATTCAAATACTAAAATGAATACAAAACAAGTCACGACCAACTAATCTAAATCACGGTCCATCACGAATATCTACTCCTGCACGATTAATTATAAGGGGTAAGCACTAAAGTACGTGTGTTCAGAATATACATATAAGGATATGTTTCATAATCATGCAAAGAAACCAACTTTACAATATTTTCACAATTTTTGCATTAATCATACTGTTCCAAATGGACAATTACTTAACTGTGATCCTGTAGTCTTTTGCTAAAACAAATACTCATCATCTCATTCACATCACATATATATACATCAATATCATATTATGGGTCAGATACTCTATAAGGTTAGCCTGTGGCCACATAACTAAATCCAAATAAATCCCCACGTTTAAGCTATGGGATACAACTAGTCTCATAATCCTAGATGTACTAATCAAATCCTCAGGCCTCAGTCGTGGGGTATAACTGATCCCACAGTCTCAGATGTACTCATCAATCATTGGCCCTAGTCCCACAGTTCCAATCTATATCATTTTGTTTTAGTAGGCAAACCGGTCCTTGAGTCCGGAAAATAATATATGCTTATACAAGCCATAGACACACTTTGTAAGTTTTATCCTACTGATTATGCTAAACCAAGCAAGTTTTGGGGTGTTCAATCCTTAGTCTTTAGAACCCAATCTTTCAACACCCTTTATGATGCCAATATTAAAAATCAATTCCAATCTATTTTCCTTTAATCAACGACACATCATACACATAATTCCCTCAATTTGTTATTGTGTTCATCCCTTTATTTAGTATGTTCATTTGGGCATAAGTTTTATGTTGCCCCTTCATAAATTTTATTCCCATTATCAAAGTCTATCAAATTAAATTTCATAAAACCATTCAAGAATATATATATATATAACTAATTTGATAAATAAAATTTAATATCAAACATGTCTTAACAAGGATAGATTTTGGACATAAATTTTGATAATTCATGTAAAATTGAAAATAAAATATTTTCAATTAATTCAATAGCCCAAATGCTTAGAATTAACCTTAATTTCATAAAAATAAAATTTAAAATTTATTCATGTATCCAATTAATATAAATTTTAAGAAAACTAAATGGGTTTTTTTGTCTTAGACCATATAGAACAATCCATTTTTACCATTTCTATAAAATTTATTTTCAATCCAAAAATTGTGAAACTTTTCACAAGAGACTCACTCATATGTTTAGTTTAATTTTTAAAATTTTAAAAACTAATTCGACTTCTATGTATATCTTTTATACCAAAAATTAGACTGGTGCAAATTCATCAATGCAAACCAAATAGTCAATTTTCACTATTTTTATAAAATCCATTTTATACTAAATATTCTGAAAATTTTATTATAGACTCTTTAATATGTCTATTTTTATGTATAAAATTTTTAAAAATTAAATCATTCTCTATGTACCTTTTATACCAAAAATCAAACTGGTGCTAGTGCAGCAAACTAAACCAAATACTTAATTTTCACCATTTTTATAAAATTCATTTTTAATCCAAAAATTGTGTAACTTTTGTTGTAAACTCTTTCACATGTCTAGTTGTATGTATAAGAATATCAAAAATTAAATCAACTGCTAAGTTTGATTTTTATATAAAAACAGCAGACTAATTTCAGTATAAAATCCCAAAACTTCATTTAAAGCAACCAAAAACATGGATCAAACATCCAACCTCATATGCTTATATAAACAACCATAATTTTTACAAGAATACTAAGCAATATAAGCTAATAATTTTTACAAGAAACCTAAGAAATATAACATTATATGATAAACTCTACCTATCTCAATATACATATGGACTAACGGTGTATAAAAAGTTAACACCAAATTAAGCTAGTTTTTTTTCCACAAAAATCTCTGGCGATCCCTTTCACTAATCTCTCCTACGATTTTGTTCTTCTCCCAATGGTCACTTTAAGGCAAAGATAAGAAAATTATAGCCCTCTCTCTCTCTTTCTCTCATTTACACCAAAGAAAAATAAGAAATAGAGAAAAATATATTATATTCTAAGGAGGAAAATCGTTATGTGTAAATAGGAAAGATCTAGAGAAATAATTAGAAGTGAAGAAACGTACAAAGTAAATATTTCCATTCCCTTACATAAATACACACACCCCTCGTAAAGCCCTCCATCAAAATCCACTCCAAGCTTTTCACATAAGCTAGATTTTGAATTTCGATTCAGCGAACCAATTAGCCTCCCTCACACTACAATAATATTCAACCATACTCTCCAACTAATGGAAGTCCACCCTTTTTCCAACTAATAGGATAATACCTCCTCTCTAAGCCAAAAGAAATCCACCTCTTCTCCCACCAAATCAAAATAAGTGTACACTATTTACAGATACACATGCATATATATATGTAAAATAAATAAAATCTATAGGCATGTCACACTAAATTAATTTAATAAAACAAAATTTTAAATAAAATAAAAATAAATTCTAAATTTGTAAATAAATGATAAAATAAATATATATGCATATTTCAAAAACTTAGGATTTTTACATGACCTGAATAGAATATTTCGAGTAAACTTAACCCTCCCCCCTAAGATCTTCCACTGTTATACCCTCATTCGAACCAAAGATGGCTGTTATTACCTATAGTATAGGGTGAAGGAGAAGGAGAATCTAGTCTACGTCTCACTTAACTCTAGCATGTACTTTCAGGACAACTACATCTTGGTTATCGAGGACTAGTAGTGCCTATCGAGCGAACTAAGGAACTTCGGGATCATAAATTTCATGGGGGGAGGGGGCGTAGGCAGGGGCGGACGGAGTAAGGGGTACGGGGGTCAATTGACTCTATTAGAAGCAAAATTTCTACAAGGAATAATATAATTTTTGAAATATTTTTGTAATTATGTCCCATAAAATAAACTGCTTCAATACCTCAAACAATTTATAAATTTTGACTTTATTTTTATGTGAGACACACGACTCATTATCTTTTAATACATTTTGTGCAAGTGCAAATTTATGGAAATAGTATAATTTTTAGAATACTTTTGTAATTTTATCTCATAAAATATTTTTTTCAAAATAAATTGCCCCAATACTTTAAACAATTTATAAGATTTATTCTTACTTTTATGTCAGGCACATTATCCATTATCTTTTAATACATTATATGCAAGTACAAAATTATGGGAATAGTGTAATTTTTGGAGTATTTTTTTTAATTTTACCTCATAAAATAATTTTTTTCAAAATAAATTGTTCCAATATTCAAACAATTCGTAAGTTTTACCTTTACTTTTATGTCAAGTACATGATTTATTATCTTTGACTATATTATGTGTAAGTATAAATTTATACTTGTCGCTTGACTCCAGTGGATCTAAATTCTGGATCCGCCCTTGGGCGTAGGTAGTTATGTATAATTACTATGTCTTCATTCTTTAAATTATAATTTAAATTCTCTCTCAAATATCTAAGTAGCTATTTGTATACCCTGTAATGGCTCGCATCTACAAACACAATATTGTTCGCTTTGGGTTTGGTCAGATGCAGTATAAGGACTTCCTAAGGTGTCGTCCATCCTATACTCCTCCCACTCAAACACACTTAACCTTGGGGTTCCAATGGAATCTAATACTCTCGCAGCTCTAAAACATGTTTTATTTTAGAGATGCGAAATATTATACATATGCTACTCTATTCCTCTACCAAGCGATATAGGACGAAAGACATTGCTTCTCTATTTCACCTTCTACTTCACTCTTTTACAGGTGGAGTTTATCACAGAAAGATCCCTTATCGTCTCGAGCGTGGCTTCACAATTTCAGCTAGGTGTTGACTTTGATATCATTTGTAACGATCTGCATTTATACAGCATAATATTATTCACTTTGGGCTTAGTTAGTTGTTTCCTAGTTGGTCACCTATTCCGATACTACCCCTACTCAAACACTCTTAATCCTGGAATTCCTATTGAATTCAATGCTTCACAATTTTAAAATGTATTATACTTTATAAATACTAAATATTATATACATGCTACTCTATTCCTCTACCCAAGTGAGATAGGACAAAAGCCATTATTTCTCCACTTTACCTCTTATTTCACTCTTATCTAGGCAGTCCCTTATAGATAGGTCCCTTATAATGTCGAGTCTCTCACAACCAAATCCCGAGTCTCTCATAGCCAAGTCCCTCGTAATCCCAAGCACACTCCCTTAAACTCTAATTGTTTAGGATCTTCTATAGCTTCCACGCATTCAATGTCATTGTAGAATATTATGTCTTTATGCAGTTATAATGTGTCCAATACTATCGTAAAATGTTATGTCCTTTTATGTCTACTATGATCCCATTTGATAATGTTTATATTTATTATTTTTGTATTTATATCTATAGATTTTTAAAAAATAATAATAATAACGTGTTTGTTAAACCTATTTATATTTTTTATTTCTAAAAAAATATAAATTTAAACAAAATAAGTTAAAAAGAAAGTGTTTTCACTCTCGTTCTTTTTTCTGTTATAAATATTTTGTTAATTTTAACACTTTGTTCTTTTTTGTTACATCATATTCAAATAAATTATTTTATTAAACTAACATTATTTTTAATAAATACTATAATATAATTAGTTAATTAATAACTTATTTAATTAATTTATTCATTTAAAAAAATGACAACAAAAAATAAATATATAAAATATAAACAATTAAATATAGAAAACAAAATGAAAATGTTACCAAACGAACAAACAAACGTATCTAATATTATTGTATAATATTAATTTGGGTATTTTGAAGCTCAAGTGTTGGGATCAAGTGAAAGGGAGAAAGCAAAATTAACCCAAAACACAACCAAGGAGAAAATCGAACAGGATAGAGCGAGAAGAAGTTGAGGTAGGGTCAGAAACTTGAAGCCAACTCGAAAATCAAGCCAACCGACCTAATCAAATGCTTGGGGGAATTAAAGGGTAAAATTGCTTTTATAAGGTGAGGGAGGGACCACCATTGAAAGGGGAGCCCAGCCCCAACTTTCCAAGTTTGGATAGTAACCTCTGTTTGGATCAATATGGTGCACCACAGCCACCTTTTGGTGCACCCTCATTCCTTAAAGACAGAGGAAACAAAGCCAATAATCAAGTTCACTACAAAAGTAAAATAAGGGGCGTGTGACAAAAAAATAGAAGAAAAAAGAAATAATTTGATAAAAAAAATATGAACTCATAATTCATTTAGTAAGATAAAAAATAAATAATTTTTAAAAATTTTTAAAATTTTTTTTCAAAAAATTTTAACACCCTAAACACATCCTAAATATATATATATATATATATAAATGATTGATATATTCACTTTTAACTTTTACTTTGTTACATTACATATAAATTATATAAACCCTTCGAGCGTAAAAAGAAGGTAAACATTATTTCGATAGAAATTTAATTTTTAAATTATGTTAAGTATATTCTATAAAGGTTTTAATGGATTAATATTCTTTTTCTTATGAGCGAATAAATATTAACTTTCAATAGAGTGTAATAATTTGGAAAAAAAATGAAAAATTACAACAATAAGGTTAATAATTATTCATACACCATTTATTCATTTAATTTTTAATTATTTAC
>QLOD02000013.1:1334390-1346048 GCA_003260245.2 Sideroxylon spinosum | reverse complement strand
AAACGATTAACTCTCATTTTTTTAAATACACAAAAAAGTCGTCGAAAAAGAAATTAACATCAGCATAATAAATTTTTTAGTTATTGTTCTTAATTTTAATTCCAAACATCATAGTTGTTAGTTATAATCTTTTTTTATTTTATTACAGTGAATTTTAATTTATTTTAGAAGTAGATGTATCATAGTTTATAGGAGTAGCCATTTTATTTTAATGTAGTAAATTTTAATTTGTTTTTAAGAGTGGTATGCTGTAATTTTGTAAAAGTTGTATAATGTAATAAATCTCACTCCTACTTATTCACCATCTAAGAAAAGTTTTAAGTCAACGTCTCAACAAGGTTGAGTTTGCTACGAAAACAACTATGTTCTTTTTTTCAGTTGATCATTTATTAACTAACTATCAAAAATCTATTTAAAAAAAAACTAACTTTTTAGGCGGTATTTTTTTAATTTTTTGTTAATTTAATGTTTTTGTTCTTCAAGATATGACAAAATTTAAAAATATAAAATGATAAATTTAATCATTTTAGAAAAAATAAAAAATTTAATAACTGATAGCTAAGTTACCATATTTTTTTAGCTATTAATTTTTTTTTCCTAAATGCAACCTGAATTTACTGTTGCTCGTAGAAAAAAAAAATCAATGATTTTGAAGCTTGGTTAGAGAATAGAAAAATTGGTTTTTTATTTTTTAAAAACTTTTTTGGTCTTATATGTTTTTTCACAAAAAATTAATTTTACTTTTGGAAGTTTAAATTTTTAAACATTTTAATCACATTTGTAAAAAAAAAAAAAAAAAAAAAATTTATGTTCGTTTGAATAAAAGGTATACGGAATAAAAGATATATGTTTAAGTAGAAATTAACGAAAAAATTAATTTTAATTTTTTAATTTTTACCTAAATGAATATGGTTTTTTGATTATATATTTTTTTTCTTTTGGAATGTGATTATCACTTTTGAAAGTTACATTAAAAAAAAATAACTTCAATAAAAAAGTTTTACAAGCCGGAGAAGAAGAAGAAGATAATTCTGGAGCCAAACAAAGATTAAGGTGCCATCTGGAATATAATGTTTCGTCAACTTGCACATAGTTGACAGTGCCAACCACCTCAGGTGTTGTTTAGTAAAAAATTATAAAGATTAATAAAATTCAAAAAAATTAATAAGAATTAAAGAAATTTCATAAAAGTTAATATTGTATTCAGTGAAAGAATTTTTTAAAAAGTTGAAAAAATAAAGAAAAAGTTAAATTTTTTAATTTTTATTTTATAAAATTTGATCCAAACACAACATTATGCTGGTATTAATTTTAATACCAACTTCTAAATATTTTCACCTCAATCATTAAATTTAAATATATTTATAATTAAAATTTAATTTAATAATTCAGATTATGGCATCACAGACTGGCATAGGAAACCCCTAAATATGAATAAAGCGAACGAGGACCGCTTGACGTCGATGTCATTTGATCCGGGGCCTCTGCCAAGCTGCACAATATATTCTCGACACCGTGAAATTGCGTGATATTATTTTTGGCGCAAACAATTTAGGAGGTGTTGGGTTTATAAAAAGTTGTTAAAGAATTATAATAAAAATATACAAATTTAACGTAAGGATAAAATGTGATAAAGGTTCTGTTTGGACAATATCAAAAAATTAAAATTTATCAAAAGTTATAAAAAGTTTTTATTTTTTTTATCAAATTTTGTCACTTAACCAAGTAGCTTAGGTCACTAGGCTAGAGCTTTCAGCTTCCTCGTCATTCGATTCTAAAGACTAACAATTCTTAGAGAATTTTTCAGGCTGTCCATTAAATTGGAATGGTGTCCGGATTGGCCTGGAGCCGATGTGCAGGAATATGTGTCGGTTTTTTTAGAAACTTCGATTCTAATAGGATTGGTGTGCAGGAGCGTGTGTCGATTTTTCGAAGAGTTTCGATTCTAATAAAATCCAAATAATCAACAGGTGGCTTCTCCTCGTTAACCCAAAAAAAAAAATTATCACTTATCATCTTTATGTTAAATATTTATATTTTTATCGTATTTTTTTTATTAATTCTTTTTCATTATAACAATGCCAAAATCTAAATAGGAAAAAAAAAAACAAAAAATTTGATAGATTTTGGTTTGTTTCGGTTTGTCAAACAATTCCTAAATTTGCGTGCCGCTCTAATCTTCACGTTACTTTCGTCGATCAGCTTCTGTCTCGTCTCTTCAATTTCTTTGATGTCATAAACCCGAGCTCCCTGTCACTGCTCAATCGACATGGCGATTCATTCTTCAAAGGCTCAAGGTCTCTCTCTCTCTCTCTCTCTCTCCCCCCCCCCCGGGGGAAAAAAAAATTTTTGATCTGCTGAAAATTGAAATTCTGGGCGTCACTAACTTTTATGTCCATCTTTCTCAACGCATATATGCTTTTATGCATTTATAAGCTGTTCCTTTTGTAATTTTATTGGTCCTATCCATTTCGCTGATTTCTGTTGAAGATCGCTTTGGTTAGTTGAGAGTTGAAATCATGTGAGCTGTTAACAATCAAATCTGGATCCAGTAGAATCAGAATCTGGAACCGCAACCGAACTAAAGGAACCGTGGATTACTTGGGCTAATTATGATGTCTGCGTTTATTATTAGTTCAATTTTTAGCAAATTGTGTAGTTCATTTATTTATTTATGGTTTTAATCAGATACTTTCGGTTTTCTTTTTCATTCTTCTTTTGCGAGGATTGTGAACTCGGCTGTTCAGTTAATTGAAAATCTCCCTTCTTTGAATACAGATGAGCAACCCAAGGATGCACCTAGTTCGTATTTCAATACTCCTGCACTGGATGTTTCTGTTGCATTCCCCCAAGCAACTCCGGCTTCCGCCTTTCCTCCTTGCAGTAAGAATTTTGCAAGTTTTTATTTTATACGGATTTGTGAGATATTTTGTTGTGTTTTAGGACGAGCGTGTGATTAGTCTATTCAAATGCATATACAAACATTATGCTCATGTTTCTAATCATCACTAACAGTTTTTATCCCAGAGCCCTTCATCACATGCTATAAAATTGTTACTGTTGCTTTTAAGAATGCATTTTTTCTGTCCTGTGTTGCTAACAATTAGCTCTAAAAAATCAGAAAATCAAAGTTGTGTAGTTGTACTGCCTGGAAACTTTTGTTTCCTGGTCTCGTTAAACTGTAAATTTCATAATAGTAATATCTTGAACTCTTAAATTTACAGCTTCCGACTATTATCAGTTTGATGACTTATTGACTCCTGAGGAGCAGGCCCTGAGGGTAAAAGTCAGAGAGTGTATGGAGAAAGAAATAGCTCCTATAATGACCAAGGTATTTTCATTTTATGCCGAACTTGCTTAAAGGTTTTGTGATAATTTTATTGGTTTGTTAGATAGACAATGGCGGAGCAATTCTTGTTGACCTTTTTTCTGTTTATGCTAAGACTTTTACATAAGATGCAGAGTATGTGTAAATTTATGTGGACTTCTTTGTAGATTTCAACTGTTAACTATGCTTATGGTTTCAACTCGATTATTTTGAAGTGTTGCCTGTGTGAAATTTCCTTGTTCCACTTTTCAGTACTGGGAGAAGGCAGAATTTCCATTTCATGTTGTTCCAAAGCTTGGTGCGCTAGGTATTGCTGGTGGCACAATTAAGGTACTCTCTGCATTTTTTAGTTTGATCTCTGTTTTTTGAGCTTGTTATAAAGGTAGGTGGGAAGTTAAATTAGTTCTGTCTTCAGGGCTATGGCTGTCCAGGTCTCTCCATTACTGCTAGTGCCATCACGTTAGCAGAAGTTGCCAGGGTTGATGCGAGTTGTTCTACTTTTATTTTGGTGCATTCCTCCCTGGCCATGCTAACTATTTGTAAGTTTGTATTTATTATTTATTTATATAGTTTTTTTCTTTTTCTATAACTGTTTAGTTGTTAGAGATAATTGCTTTCCTTAGTCATATGATTATGTTGATGAATGATGAGGTCTCTGAACCTTCACTGTTTATCAACAACAGCACTAGGCGGTTCTGAAATACAGAAGAAGAAATATCTACCTTCATTGGCGCAACTTAAAACTGTTGCTTGTTGGGTAAGCATGTGTATCTTTTTTTGTTTCGGCATGTTGTTAATACCTAATAAAACATGTCCATGCTGCAAGCATATAACTCCGATCCTTTTATTCACACTTCAGGCGTTGACCGAACCTGATTATGGAAGTGATGCAAGTGCTCTGAAAACAACAGCAACAAAGGTCTCAGATCCTAATCTATTTTGCTATTAATCTGCACTGCTGATCTTGTTCTTTTTTTATTTATACTACTAAATTCCACTTGCCATTTACATCTACTTCTCGTGATATCATCCTTATGCTGTTGCTTTTCTATTTTGGGGATGATCAGGTTGCAGGAGGTTGGATACTTGATGGTCAAAAGCGCTGGATAGGAAACAGCACTTTTGCTGATGTGCTGGTTATTTTTGCTAGGAACACACTCACAAATCAGATTAATGGGTAAGCAAGCTGTGTGTGGTCATAATGTCTATCCTAGAACTATCATGGGAATACTGGAACTGCAGAATTAAGGATTATTACGTGTAGACCAAAGCCCGAGGATATATCCCAGCCTCTATAATGCCAAATAACAGTCATCCAAAAATCTTAGAAATTTAGTAGCACCAAAATATGTGGTTATCCAACTTGCCAACCTTGAAGATAGCAAGGGGAGGGGAAAAAAAACAAAAGAATAATATATTGAAGGTTGCTTTGGCTTGGGGCAGGGGGGAGAAAAATCAAGGGCAGGAACTGTCCCCTCACGACATATTGTTTTTCACTCTTTCAAATAATTGATGATTCAACCCATTGATACAACCTGCGACTTTCAAATCGGATTTATCCGGATAATTAATTCGAAAATTGCCGCTTTCCTTCATTCTGCATTTTTTTGTTTCCTAAAAGATAGAGCAGCCCAAATTGATTTCAATGCCAACTAATGCTAATGGGTGCTTTTGAGAAGCTCATAAATGAAGTTTATCCTATGATCTGGTGCACCATTGTTTCCTGGAGGGCTTATTTTATTTTATTTTATTTTATTTTTGATTGATCTGTTGACAGTGCTGGATTTACTGCACCATCCTTATATTTTTCTGGGTTGTCTTGTACTTGACTTTGTGCTTCCATCCCAAGATGTGATATGCTCTGTAATTTTTTTGTGGGATTTTTTCTTTTTTCTTTATTTATTTATTTATTTTTTTTGCAATAAATGGTAAGTAATTGTTTATTGGCTTGATCGTTGGTACTTTAATCTGTCTCAGATTTATAGTAAAGAAGGATGCCCCTGGATTACAAGCTACTAAAATAGAAAATAAGATTGGTCTGCGGATTGTCCAAAATGGAGATATTCTCTTGAAGAAAGTCTTTGTTCCCGATGAGGACAAACTACCTGAATTCACTACTTTTCAGGACACAAACAAGGTATTGGTTATATTAATAGTGTATCTCTAGTCCTTGGATATTTAATAATCTTGGTTTTATGATTTTTTGAATAATTATCATGCCGGTGGAAAAGTTGTTGGCAAAAATTCATGCCAACGGCTTGTCCAATGGATAGGTTGTCATCGCTGGTTTGGAATTTCAGTTTTTATCCTCTTTACGTGTAGTCCAAGTTATTCCCTCTGTTGTCATCTTAACCTCCGCTTATGAGGTAGCTATTTTTGTTACACATTCAAAGGTTAGGCCTTTATAACCTTCGATTAGTTCTTGTATTTTTGTTCTATTGATTATCCCCTCCCTCCATTAAAGAAAGAGGGAAAGAAAGGGGAGAAAAAGAACACAGTCAGGTAGAGAAAAAAAATAACAAATTGGAAGCTTACTACCATAAAAGGTCCTTTTTCTGGTGGTTGCGATGAATGCGTTTTTGCAATGTCAAGTTCTTGCTTTATTATTTATCAATTCAGTTCCAGGCAGAAGATCCACTGGGAAAGTTGTAGTTTTGATGGCCAAAATGGATTCTTATTAGCAACAAGCTAAGTTGCACGTACTCCTCCAAAACTATGGAGTACCCACTCGGATGTGGGTGTGGAGTCGGGTGTGGCATTTTCAATTCGTATATGGCTGTGATGCTTAGGTAAAAAAATCATCCATTTTGGATTTCTTTGGCGATGGCCTTCTCCGGCAATGGCATTCTCCGGCAATGGCATTCTTTGGATGGATCAACCTTTTGTCTTTTTTGTGTTGATTATACAAACATATTTATGTTATACAATATTTACGTGTATTACATAGAAGTCATGTGTCCCAAGCAAGTTATTAACTATGCTAACATTAATTACACTGATGAAACATTCCTTTATGCAAGACTTTTGCTCTTTCATTTGCATACATAGACTTTTTCTCTTCTCTTTTGTGTATGATGTATAAAGAGAGAGAGTCAGTAGACGAAAGGACAAACGACAAATAATTAAAAATATATATTTATAATATTAATTTATATAATAATTAAAAATTACATGGGGATATGGAAGGACAAACAACAAATAATTAAAAATATATACTTATAATATTAATTTATAAAATAATTAAAAATTACATGGCATATCCCCGTACCCATATCCAAATTCGGATCCTTATCCACGTATCTTCTATTCCCTAGACTTGCATTATCAGACACTTAGATTCACACCCATATCCGATTTCCGTCCAGTGTCCGAGCAACTTAGGCAACAAGACCGCCAGTTCTTCTTGTGCCCTTATAGCAAGATTGAAACATCAATTACTTTTCTAACACATGCTGAATCTGTGCTGTGCAGTTTTTTTTTTTTTTTTTAATCACTCTTGGTACAAAAAAGAGTGCTTTTCTTTTCTTCCCAGGGCTTTGTTCACAATTTATTCACCTCTGTTCATCTTTTTTTCAACATTTCTGGTGTGGTGTAATTGGAGTATCACTTGTGCAATACACTGTAATCTTCTTGAGGATTGATGACTGGATGAATATACATGAAAAATCACCAAGGCGGTAACATTTTGTAACCCTTGATTCCTATCTTTGGATCGCTTTGGAAGTTTATGTTGTAGGACATATCTAGAAAACCCCCATTTTTGGGGGGGAGGGGGTATTTGATGGGCTGATTTAATCTTTGTCATCTGGAGGAAATGATTTATTTGCTTTTTTCCTTCAAGGCTAAGTGAAAGGACCTTGATGCCTTCCCCTCTCTCTCCTTTTGGATTTATAGTTTTGTTTTTAATCGATCCATTTTTTTTTTGGGAAACAGGTGCTTGCAGCTTCACGTCTCATGGTTGCTTGGCAACCTATTGGCATTTCAATGGGTGTCTATGATATGTGTCACAGGTATGATATGAATGAATATAAATTGGGTGTCTATGATGTGTTGCAGCTATGATGTGAATGAATCCAATATAAATTGGAGAAAAGAAACTTCTGAGTGTTGTAAGTTCAATTGCCATCTAGAATGCTCCTCTTGGTTTGATGATTGGCGTATCATTCCAATCCCCCTGTCCATCTATAGCAATTTGACATCAGCCCTGCTAGAGCTTGGGTGTCAATATACCTCCTTTCCCATCTTTTGTTTTGAATTATTAACAAGGCCAATCATTGTTCTATCCTAGCTCATTCAATCAATTTTCCTTGTCTATTTAAGATGACCTTGGCTCACTAAAAAATTACTTAATTTTTATCTGGGTCCACATCCTTAGCCTGTATCCTTGGCCAAAACTCTACTCATAAAAATATATTTTTCGGTTATGGTGGTCTGCTCGTATTCAAGGCATTCTTTTCAACTAAGAATTTTTTATTTTAATTTCCTATGAATATCGATCTTGACAAAGGTTTTTGTCTCCAATGACTATCATCTAATTCTGCTTTATTGTTCTATACTTATTGGAAAACCTACAGTTGAATGGAAGTATTTTATAGAACTGATTTAAGCCCAAAATGACACTATTGCAAACCCTGAGAAAAAATAGAAAGAAAAGTAAATGAAATGAAGAGAAGGAGCTTCCGCTGAGTTCAGAAGCCTTTGAATTGGTATCTGTGTAGAATAACTTTGGGATATTTTATGTAAATGACAGGTACTTGCGAGAGAGGAAACAGTTTGGAGCACCTTTGGCAGCTTTCCAAATTACCCAACAGAAACTAGTGCACATGTTGGGTAACATTCAGGCGATGATTCTTGTTGGTTGGCGCCTTTGTAAGTTGTACGAGAAAGGACAAATGACTATTGGTCGTGTCAGCTTAGGAAAGGTAAACTTTTTTCTTTTTTCTATTTTACGTTGTCGTGATATAATATGTGTGATCATATTGCTTTGATTATGTACTTGTACATTGTTCAGGCATGGATTTCATCAAAAGCCAGGGAGACTTTATCTCTTGGGCGGGAGTTACTTGGTGGCAATGGAATCTTGGCTGACTTTCTAGTTGCAAAGGTTTTCATCTTGATTTCAAAATTTTCCATGTCTTATTTTGTTAGTTATTGGGTTTTGGCTGGATCTCAACTGTAACATTAATGCTTTTTGACAAGTAATGGACCTAAGATTCCTCAAATTATAAAGACTAGGATCTAAAATATTTCTCAAAAAGGGAAAAGTTGTATTGTACTGATATCCAATCCTGAAGTAGGGTAGAAATTGAATTTATTATTTATTAAATCTGATTGGCTTATCGATGGTAAAAAGGAAAAAGAAAAAAAAAAGATTGTTTGAGGGATAAAAATTGGATTTAATATTCTATCATATTAGTGCATGTTCTCGATTTCTAGTTCCCTCCCCCCCTCCCAAAAAAAAAAAAACCCTATTGAAACTTTGGATTTGGAATTGTTTTTATTCCTAATTTATTGTGGAACGTATTCTGAGTTCAAAAATTTTTAGATAAAAGAAGGGAATTAAAAGACTTAAGCACTATTCTTCTGCTGTGGCCTGAATATTAGATGTAGTTTTATTTTGATCTAAACGATTAAGCGATTTTACTAGTTTAACTATTTGGAGCATTGAGTAGATGCTGTATTCAGCGGGAGTTCTTCAATGATTTGAGAATTTTACCTGTTTATCAACTTCGACATACACTTGTCATGCTTCACATCCATACATTGCACATATTTTTCATTTTCAAATCCGCTCTTTGGATTGTCATCAGATGAACAGACTTCTTTTGGTGTTTTCAGGCATTCTGTGATTTGGAGCCCATCTACACATATGAAGGCACTTATGACATCAACACGCTGATCGCAGGCAGGGAAGTCACGGGGATCGCCAGTTTCAAGCCAGCTGCATTGGCCCAGCGGAGTCGCTTGTAATGTGGTATGCTTCTTTTCTTTAGCTGATATATTACTGTGGAGAGAGTTGCGAATGAACCCGTATTGGTGGATTCGCTAATAAAATTTTTTTGTACGGATTCCACAGAGAGAGGCGAAAATAAAGATACAAACATGTCATTTCGCTTTGCCTGGGATGGACATTGAAAAATTCTAGTCAAAGATGATGAAAATATTAAAATCTAGCTGCCTGCTGCTGGCAAAGAGAAGAAATATATGTATGGACCACTATTGTAATCACTAAATCTCCTGATGCTTCTATTGTTCATAGAAAATTCTTGACGGTATTGGTAACTATTGTTTCGGTTAGAAGAAGTTTTTTAAAATTAAAATTAAGAAAATTTTATTTAAGATCAACTATGTTACAAGATAAATTAAATGAGTTAATTATATTATTTATTAAGAGTAGAACATTTTGAATATAGGACTTTAATTCATAATGTTAGATCTCAAAAAATTTGAGTCTATGAAAATGTTTTTAGTTCCAATTTTATTTTTTTATTTTTTAGTAGGTACTCGAATAATTTTAACGTTCCTGGTAGCACTAATTCAATGTCGAATCTTTGGTCCTGGCATTTGCTTTCCGAGGTATAGATCCATTGACTACGGTGGCCAATTATGCATGAAATGGGGTAGTTGGAGCATCCGAGGAGTCACCCTATGGGGATAAATGAAATGGGAAGAAAAAGGGAACTAAAAAAATTTTTTACTCTCTTATTTGGTTTGAAAGAAAAATTGGGGGGGAAAAGCAAATGAAAAGAGAACAAAAGAATTATATATTTTTTTTGTGTTTGCATTTTCTGCGGTCTTCATTTTCTTTACAAAACCAAACAAGATAGAAATTATTATTATTTTTTCATAGTTCTCTTGTTTTATCATCTTTTCTATTTTTTTCTCTCTCTCAACATAAAAAAAAGCATTACAATCGAAAGGGCATATTTTAATTCGGTCCTCCCATCAATTCAAAAAGAAGAAAAAAAAAAAAGAACTTTGGTTTTATTTTGGTATATTATATAGGGATATGTGAACCAGTATGCCGTTGAAGCCCAAAAAGTCGTCATATTTTTTCAAAAACCATCAGATGGTCATTTTTTTTTTTCGTTTTTGGCAATCGGAGTGTGCAGTCACAATATGGTTTGGAGCAGTAACCATTTGAACAGGCTTTAAGGTGATCGAAGTCAAACACGAACTCAGTAGGTCGCTGAGCGCCAGTAGTCTCTAATTGCAACGAAATTGAAGAGCCAAGGAGTTTGGAAGTGAATTTACACAATGAGAGTCGATTTAGACGCTCGGATCTGCTCACATCAATTGTTCGTTGCATTGATTGGAAGGGCAGAGATCAGAGAGTCAATTTGCAAAAGAAGCTAGAAAAGCAACTTCTCTTGCATTATCCGATAAATGTGTAGATAGAGAAAGCAGAGAGAGAGAGCGAGCAACAACGGATCGGTTGGTTGTCTCAGAATTTGCTTCTTTTCTCCGCAAGGAGCTAAACTTTGAATCTCCTTCTCTCCGTTGAAATAAAATATGAGGGACAAGAAAATAAAGTTAAGAGAATGGGTGTGTTTGGAGTAAAACATAACACTACAAAACTTTATAAATCTCTACAAATACGAATTACGAGCCTATAAAATTTAAATTTTTTACTTACTGCACAAAGCACGAGACATTAACTTTTACAAATTTATATAATTTTATACAACTCTAAACACACTCAATATGTAAAACCTTATTTTGTTATATATTTTATAAAAACAAAAAAACAACTTTAAATAAATTTATAATAAAAGCTATATGTAATAACAATAATTTACATACTAAAAATAAAAATAATTACTTATTAAATATTAAAATATAAAATATTCTAATAGTATATATAAACAATACATCCAAATTTAATATAAAATATTCTAATACTCTCTTTGTTCCATTCTAACCTATTCGAACGACGCTAAATGTACCATTTAAATAAATTTTAACAGACGCTTATCATATTATTTTAAGTAATAATTTTTAAATTTACTTTTTAATATAAACTGTTTCATTTTGATTGGATTAACACCTCGATTCAGGGATAACAACGGAGGGTTTATTGCTGTTGCTGTTATTAATCTAAAACGATACTGTTTTGATCTTTTTTTTCTTTAAAACGATACTGTTTCACCTAAGTATTTGTATTCTACATGATTTTTGTACTTTCTTTTCCCAAGGAATCAATACGAATACTTAGGTGAAACAGCCACGTTTAAAAGAAAAAACACTGAATCTACATCGTTTTGGATTTAATGCAGCGACTGCATTTAGCCCCTACCCTCAAACACCTACCCTTCCCACCTTTCTCCCGT